>JBBPQV010000121.1:0-38706 GCA_038092675.1 Boletus rufocinnamomeus
CAGCAAGTCCCCTGGGCGACAACACGACGGCTCGATTGCGGGCCGGCTTGAGATGGGCGATGTCTGCCTCGTATCCGCCAGTTGCATTGGGGGAGAATCGGAGATGCGAGTCGACGACGCCGGTTGGAGCGATGAGACTCGGTGTTGGTGGAATGGGAAAAGTGTCGGACGTGCCAGTGTTGGGAGGGCTGAAAGCAGACAAGGGGAGACGAGGGATATCTTTTCCCCTGCGACGAGGGCCGGGAAGCGGGGGTGGCGGCGGGCGAGGGGACATTACGGTTGATGGTAGGGATCCAACTAGAATTCAACTCTCACGCCTCTACCAAATGTACCAAATGAGTCCTGCAATGTCCTGCAAATGTCCTGCAAATGTCCGTATATCAATGTCATGTACTACCCCCCAGCGGTCGTCGAATCCATGGTCTTTGTGACGCCGCCGATGTCGGACGCCGCATCCAGTCTGACCATCTCTGCGCCTGTTTTCTCGACTTCGAGCTACCGGTCAGCTAGAATTTGAACTCGTCTTGTTCTCGACTTACCACTTGGTCCCGTTCGTCGATTTCTGCAGCAAAAAAGTCGTCAAAGGCCTGTAGCGCATGCTGACGTTCTTCTTCCCGACCTTGTTCCCATCCTTCATCAAAACCCTCCTGTCTGCCAATCTTGCGCCCCTGTTTGACTCCGATCTCTTGACCCTCTGTCATGCCGTGTTCCCGCCCTTCCTCAAACCCTTGGTCACGGCCGCTGTCATAACCCTCCACATGACCAGCGTCCCAGCCTTCAGTTCGACCCGTCTTGAACCACTTGTGCAACCCGTATCTGAGGCCTTCCTCTCTCCCAACGTGCCTTGCCTGAGCGTTCCTGAGCTCCATCTCGAACTTTCTTGAGGTGTCGCGTGCGCGTGCGGCACTCTCGTCCGCTTCGTTTCTCTGCTTCTCGAGCAGGGCGACGTCAGCCTGGAGTCGCTTTACGTCCCGCTCGAGGCTCTCGATCTGTAGCTGGTAGCGTTTAATCTCCTCTTTGGCGCGCGCTGCCTCGAGCTCGACAACGTATTTGGTGGACTCGGCTTTCGAGACACGAGCGGACAATTCATGCACCCTAGACTCTGCGTGTTCAGCCCTGGACACAGCCTGATTGGCTCGACGGATCTCGCGATCGAGTCTATCACCTGTTGATCGAAGCAGCGACTTGAGTTTGTGAGCCTGCTTCTCTTCCTCCGCTAGTACGAGACCAAGGATATTGGGGGACCGCGGCTCTCGACTGCGCGAGGTCGAGGTAGAGGAAGAGTGGCGTTGGCTGCGAGAGCGACTGCTCTCTGGCTCATCAATAGCGCTGATGAATGCGGGGTCCTTGAGATATCCGGTCAGTGGAGAAGGAGCGGACGTTGCCTCCCGTATCTGCGCGATGATGTCAGTACGGTCACTCCTTCTGGATGGCTCAGGGTGCTGGCTGTCATTGGAGAAATCGGAAGCGAGGTGTTCATGGAATCGGGAGGTGCTCATACGCTAGAGTGGTGAACACGATGCTGTAGTAGGGTAGTGTATGGGCAGAGGGAGAGTGAAATGGGGGGGCGCTGCGCATCCGCTGCTTTTACTCGGGGAAAGCGCTGCAAGGCACTGCTATGTGAACGACTGTCGCCGTTTGCGGCTCGTGGTCGGCGCGTGTGCCGTCTCGCGTTACCTCTCAATCCACGCCGACTAGGGGAGGAGTCGTAGGCGGTCATCCAAAAAAGGAAATAGATTCTCATCCGTCTCTTCTACAGTGAAAGCTGCCACCGAGTGTCTGCATCTACCGCATACAGTCATGTCCATCTTCAAAGCCGTACGTCTTCCTTCCTTCCTTCCTTCTTCTTCTGACCCCATCTAGGTTGTCAAATGTGGGTATGCTCCACAATCCCCACTCGCACGACTGATCTCTATTCCAAACCACGAACAGCCGTCATCTCCGGTGACACCCTCGTCTTGCGTGGCCCTCCCGGTCCACAGGGCCAACCCCCAAAAGAAAGGTAATACATGTTCCCGTCCACGCACGACGGGCCCCACCGAGCATGACACGTTCCATGCGCTAGAATCCTTCATCTCGCAGATGTGACCGCCCCAAGAATTGGTAATACCACCAGGGAAGACGAGGCAAGTCTGTCAGTATACATTGACGCCCTCCTCGTGTTAAATCCTCATCCTCTAGCCGTGGGCATTCGAGTCTCGTGACTTCTTACGCGCCATGGCGGTCGGCAGGCCCATCTCTTTTACCTCGACACACAGCTTGCCACCCAATGACGATATCACGCGCGATCTCGGCACTGCTGAAATCGGTGGCCTCGACGTCACTTCCGAGCTTCTCAAAAACGGATGGGCAAAAGTCAAAGATCTAAAGCGCGATCCTACCGAGGACGACACACGGAAGCGTGACCTCGAGGCCGAAGCCAAGGCAGCCGGATTGGGTCTTTGGAATCCCCATGGTCCTCAGGTGTGTCCCAGACGCCCCGGCCGCCCCTTTGCACTAACAATAGTTGGCACGTGTACAGGCTCGTGTCGTGCATCATACGATGCCCCAAGACTCTCAGGCATTCGTTTCCGAGTGGAAGGGGAAGTCGATCGATGGCATGTTTCCGCAACATCCTAGTTTGACCATGCACTAATAGTCATCGATGTAGCCCTGGTGGAGCAAGTTCGCGACGGATCAACTCTTCGTGTGCGACTCCTCATGCCCGATGGAGAACATCAACTAATAAATATCGCACTTGCTGGGGTTCGTTGTGCGAGAACATCGTCGAAGCCTGACGAAGCATCAGAACCGTGGGCAGAAGAGGTTCGTTCTCCAGTTTGTATGCCGGGCGCAAGAGCTAAGTCAGTTCAGGCCAAATTTTTCACCGAATCGCGATTGCTTCAACGTGCTGTTCGTGCGGTGATCTTGTCACTCCCAAGTTCCCCAGCTACCCCTTTCCAAACGGGTACAAGCGCACCACCTCCACCTGCCTCAATCTTTATTGGTTCAGGCGAGTTACTCTTGCCCTTGATGCTCTATCAGGCCTCTTAATGAAGATCGCGTAGTCATCCACCCTGCGGGGAATGTCGCGGAACACTTGGTCGCCGCTGGCCTAGCCCGCATCGTCGACTGGCACGCAGGCATGCTTGCAAGTGGCGGTGGGATGGAACGCCTTCGGGCAGCTGAAAAAGTTGCCAAGGAGAAACGAGCATGTCTTTATGCCAGTGCTCCGACTTCGTCTGTTGCCGCTTCAACGAAGGCTAGTGGCAGTCCTAACGGGGGTTCGCCATCGTTCGAAGGGGTGGTTATTCGTGTATGGAGTGGTGACCAAATATCAGTGGCCGAGAAAGACAGCGGAAAGGAACGCCGGTTGTATTTGAGTTCTACCAGGGGACCGAAGTAGGATCTGATCATTCCTGCCGGCCCAGTGCGTCTGATCAGAGGATTTCAGGCTTTCAGATCCTAAACAAGCATTCTACTCTCAGGAAGCTCGAGAATTCCTACGAAAGAGGCTGATCGGTAAAAATGTCAAGGTAACTGTTGACTTCGTCCGTCCCCGCGAAGGCGAATTCGAAGAGCGAGAGTGCGCCACCGTCCGATATGGTGGACAGAACTCGTATGACAATTTTCACGACGAGGGGATTATACGCTCACTCCTAGTTGTGCGATTTGCTGCTTAGGAATATCGCTGAACAACTGATTGAGAAGGGTCTCGCAAGCGTTGTTCGTCATCGCCGGGATGATGAAGACAGATCGCCAGACTTTGACAAACTCATGGCAGCCGAACAAGCGTACGTAGACAACACTATCCCGCCAAGCTTAGCGAACTCGTCTTGCAGTGCATTAACAGAAACTCGCGGAATTCACTCTGGCAAAGAGCAACCACCACCTAAACAGCCCCTTAATCTGTCCGAGGTAGGTTGCTCAATGACCAAGCACATTGTAGCCTCGTTCGAACTTGCAGTCTAGACTGCAACGCGTGCGAACTCGTTCTTGAGTGGTTTCAAGCGGCAGGGTAAAATACCTGCAGTCGTTGACTATGTCGCCTCTGGATCACGATTCAAGTATAAATTCCTCTATCGATGCCTCCACCCACGGCTAACACCCGCTCCTCTAGGCTATTCCTCCCCAAGGATAACCAAACCCTGACCCTGGTACTGAGCGGTACTTATTCAATCACCGCCCTTCAATCCACAGCCTCACGTCTTGTAAGGTATCAGGGTGCCGCGTACAGCTCGTAATGCATCAGAGAAGAGCGAGCCGTTTGGTTCTGAAGCTACAGAGTTTGCGACAAGGCGATATATGCAACGTGACGTCGAGTTTGAAGTGGAATCGACCGACAAGTCTGGTGGCTTTATTGGAACTTTGTGGTTGAAAAGTGAAAATGCTGCTATTTCGCTTCTTCGAGAAGGGTATGCATTTGTACACGCGTTCTCTGCGGATGGTCTATCATGGGCGAAGCAAATATACGATGCGGAGGTCTGCACCATCGTCTTTGTACCGACTGACGCTGATGCATGAACACTAGGCTGAAGCCAAGCAAGCGCGACGCAACGTGAGCTAAACTAACATATACGAAGACATGCATTAATTGTTACTCTTGTAGGTGTGGAAAGACTACGACGAGGAGGCCGAAAAGGCCGCGCAGGCACCAGTGGAGGACGTTTCTGCGCCATTGAAACCGGAGTACATCGATGTCATCATCAGTGACGTACGAACAAAGAACGGCCTTAATTTCTCTGTCCAGGTGTTGAATACCGAAGGTTGGTCCACTACTGCATTCTGCTGGCTGGTCTGCTCAGCAGGAATCCAATCTACAGGCATAGCTTCCCTGGAGAAGTTGATGCGCGATTTTTCGTTGCATCATAAATCTGCGGTAGTACCTGCAAACTTTACGCCAACAAATGGTGATCTCGTCTCTGCAAAATTCTCTGATGGTTCATGGTACCGTGCCAGGATCCGTCGAGCATCGCCTATCAAAAAGGAGGCCGAAGTCACTTTCATCGACTATGGCAATCAAGACATTGTCAAATTTTCGAATTTGCGACCCCTTGATCCACAATTCCGCTCACTGCCCGGTCAGGCACAGGAAGCACGCCTCAGGTTTGCTCTTCTCTTCTCCTATTACATGCGTGTTAATTGGTTGCATAGTTTCGTGAAGTTGGTGAACCCCGACAGCGAATATTACCAGGACGCGATTGACCGCTTCCATTCACTTTGTGAAGGACGTAAACTCATCGCCAACATCGACCAAAAGGAAGGAAACACTTTGCACCTCCGACTCATTGACCCCGCAGATCCAGCCTCTGCGCAAAATCCGCTTGCTTGCATCAACGCAGATCTGCTCCGTGAAGGTCTCGCTACCATTGACCGAAGGAATTGCAGGTACCTTGGAGCGTATCCGCAAGTGATCAGGCACTTGCAGGAATCTTCCGCAGCTGGCAAACGGGATCGTTTGGGGATGTTTGAATTTGGGGACATCGAGGAGGACGAGTAGGCGATGATGGTATTGAGATACGTTTTTAAAGTGCATCTAGGGATCTTGATCTAATCCGCAACATCGTCGTTCAGTCTTTGATATTGATATGTTTACCAAACTATAGCTGTGACTTTTGACCATGGCTCTTCACTGTTTGCGGTCTAAGTTATCCATTTCAATTGAACGCGCGTGGGACGAGAACACGCTCTGCCTCATTCCCATTGCGAATGTGGTCAATGTGCGCAGTACATCTGCACCGGAAACGTCTGCCGGAATACAGGATTCCAAGTTGTCATGTCCCACTGACTCTGGTCGTTCAACTTGAACTACTCGATGCACGCCCTCTTTCTCACCTTTACCCACGATCAGGAACCAAGTTTTTCATACACGCAGTGGACCATCGTGACGAGCCGTGCTTCGGCTCCTTCAATGGATTCAATTTTACCCCAAAGCAAGTCTGTCCCTTCAAATCTAACCACTAGCAGGCGGCATCGAGTGTCGATTTCGGTTTCAGGAAGCTACCAAAGCCACCTTTCCAATCTTGGGCACCTCCACCGCGTCCGCACTGCCTCTGAGCAGATCTCGCTGAATTCCGTAGACTCGGAGAAGGACTACTTGCATGTGCCAGAGGGCGGTTTAGCCGAACAAAGGCCCCGCGTGGGGCGATTTTGTTTGTTGAAGCAGTTCGTCACAGATCCTGCGACGTTTCTGTCAGACGACCTCCGGCGGATACGCAGTGGCCACGTCTGGCGGCCACGTGCCCTCCTCACACTGTATTGCTGCCTCTGCGTACTTTTCTTGACCATCAAGGTCCATGCCTTTTCGCGGGAAGCACTTCAGGAACACCAGTCCTGGGAGTCTGTTACCGACCCCGCTCAGGAAGCTGATGTCCATGGCCCCTCATTGTCACCATTGATGAACGTCACGTTATCCCAACGCCTGTCTGTTGCCTTTAGAGAACTTTCCCCCCAAGCGCATTTAGATACATTCGTCGTGCAAGCCCATCCAGACTATAAATCAGATCTCACCGCTTGTCTTTGGATCGAGGACGCTCGAATCGAGGAAGCCCTCGCATCCGCCACTGCATGGCCAGGTCCAGTATCTCTCATAGTCGTCACCACGAACGCACCCAACTCGACCGAATACACGAACCTGCTCGGCTATCTCACGACCGAGCACGCGTCGTCCAACACTTGCGTACATGTTCTGCACGTGGCTTCGGTCGCTGGAGGATCATCGAATGCGTACCTCAACATGGCTCGATTCTTTGCGCGTACGTCTCAGGTGGTCTTGTTCCCAGATGGCATTCCCAGGTCCGCACTCTCGGATCACGATCACGCGCTGTGGTTAGACAAACTGCCCGTCGACACGCGCCATCCAGTCCTCTTGAGCAATGCGACGCACAGGGTATTTTCGCCGAGGCTGTTTGCACCGGTCGTTCTCCCGAGGGACCACCCAGTTTGGTGTACAGAACGGTTTTACATGTTTGGATCGCGCATTCTAGACTGGGAAGACTGTCTCTGGAAATTGTGGCTCGAGAGCGCTGGAGAAGCATCGTCGATCGCCGTACCTCACTTTTTGGATGGGTCCAAGAACACGACCGCGCTCTCGGTGCCACCTTTTGCGGTATGTTTGTCACGCTTCTTTTCATGCGGAATCAGCGAATATCTGTTGTTCGTAGGTAAAGATTCGTCTCCGGTGGTCTACGAAATACAGATCGGAGGCATGTGCGTTTACTCTCAAAAGATCACAGGCACTCGGATCCTTGTCAAAGATTGAAAAAAGGCACATGCAATGGAGGAAGAAGTTTTGTCGCGAGGTAAAGCCAGCCGAGTCGTTGTCCTGGAGATCTGAATCCTCTTTGTCCCGCCAGACTGTCGGACTTGGTGCGCTGGACATTCCTTAGAGTTTACCACCCATGCAATATGTCGCTTCGCTCGCTCGATTCATTTTGTTCATCTTGTTTCCTACAACGTCACGAATTTGCAATTTTTTGAGCCTCTACTTCCTCGTCGTCCACGTCCATGGCAGCTTCATCATTCTCCTCTCCCTCGTCTTGATAGGTTTCCCAAATCAAGTCTAGTTCTGGCCCTTGGATTACCCTCTCGAGGAGAGCTCTAGCTAGATCTGCACACCCATCGTCAGCGAGTTCACGTTCGCTTGACGTTACAGCCAAGCACGGACCTGCAACTCCCGCCAGCCGTTGTCTGTCCTTTACATCCAGCCAATGAGGAGGGTTTGCATAACTGAGACGACCGAACGTCAGGATAAAGAAATGGATCAGTCCTTGATATGTCTTTGCTGGTGCGCGCAAAAGACGTTCGCGCAGATCGAGCGTCGCATCTTCACCTATGACCAGGTGATGAAGTAGCAACGTTGCGTGATTGATGATGTGTATCGTTCCGCCCATCCTGGAATCAGTTAATAAGGTCCCCTCGTTCAGGAGCTCGAGCACCTTTTAGCAGGCTGAGGATCATTGAAGACCCCATTCTCATCCCAAATCGGTGCGACCAGATGATAGAGGTAAAGGACGATCGACGGGATCAGCTCTTGGGATTCAACCAGGAGCGCGTATGCGTCGGGGTGTGCGTTGGAAAGGATGCCAAAGAACATGACGATGCGACTCTTGAGTTCGTCTGCCTGTACGACTGCGATGTAGAAAAATTGATAAAGAAAGAACTTGGTTAAACGGCGCACCTCGGGTCCTTGGCGGTTAGTATCGGTCAGTAGAGAACATACGAGACCAATTTGTGGATGATGACCAGGGTCCACGAGTTGGCCGTCGTTTCCCGTCCGTTCACTTGCAGGATGCGACAGCAATGACAGAGATAGGTTCCGTCCTGCAATCAATGTTGACTGGGAGGGATGCTGGTAAAAACTGCATGAATCGTACTTGTCGACAGCCATAAGAGTACCCGCATGCTCTCGACAAGGAACCACAGTGGACGGTGGGGATGAAGCAATGTCGTGAGCAAGGATGGCATGGTCGGACACGCGCTCAAGCTGAAATTCATTCATGGGTTAGCGAATAGCGTGTCATCGTTTTGTGAAAAGCTGACCTGTCTTCGAGGTCATCGGGAATCCACCAAACGAGCGCTTCGTAGAGAGATAATGTCTCTTTTCCAAGCGAGCAAAGCTCGGGAGGCTCGTTTCCGGTCGTCACATCCAGTTTCTGGAGCTGGTCTTGAATGATGTCATGCAGCACTCCCAACAATCGTGGTGTCTCATCGTGGTCCGGAACACGTTGCGATAACAGAAGAGCAGGGATCGACGGCAACATGTATGCAAGGTTGGTAAGTAGGTTTAGAACGGCAGTCAGAGAGGAAATCTACAGGGAGTACTGAGCGATGGCCAAACATGCCAGAAGAGGGGATGCACACCAAATTATTCCTTGCTAGTAACTCGGTGATCTCACATAGCGCACAACAGATAATTCGGGCCATACGGTCAAAATCCCTATCAAGATGAGCGGGAATGCCCCCAAGGGTATCAAATATTCGCGTTAGCGCAGCACCATAGGCCAGGACTTGACCTGTGTCTGCTGGAGACGCACACATGAGTAGCTGTAAAGTCGGGAGTTTTGATCCCCGTAGTGTATGTGTCACCACGATATCATGAAGCTATTAAACGTCAGCCTCGAAGAAGCAATCAAAGAGCGTGAACACCAACGACAGGATTCCAACTCGGAAGAGCCGGTACAGCAGTGTTTTCTTGGGAAGAGAGTGTCATGACTGGCATCCCTTCATCCACCATATGAACATCATCGATGCCAACATCAACAGGAAGGACAAAGTCCTCTATGGGACCTCCGTCATCCATTTGAGTACCAAACACCTTGGGTTCGGGAAATCGACTACTCGGCCCCTGAGGCATTGGACTGGCGCTTGGAACGACAGGGGATGGGTGCTGGGGAAGTGAATATAGTTATGTTCACATATCACAGGCGAATAGATAAAACTCACGGAAGCACTGAATGAGGCGGTCTCCTTTCCTTTGCGCCCCACCGTGAATTGTGAGCGCGGAGGGTCGGTCTGAAACGCCGACGGGGGGTCTCTTGTCTCTGGCGCAGGAGTTTTCTTTGGCTTTTCAAAGTCTGATATGACACCGAAGCGGGGACGACGAGGAGTTTCTGGAACTGGCCGAGAAGGGCCAGCAGAGCCCCATTGACCCGATCTCTGCCGCTGAGAGGGCAAAGGTTCTGCTATTTGCGCAACATCGTTCTTGGGTAAAAGAGACACAGAGTGTTTCCGTGAAGAAGTCTCTAACTCATGGCGCTGGAGAACATATGATCAGTCGCCCAAGAATATATACGTTCCTTACTTTGAAAGTTAATTCTGTTTTCAAACGTTCTTTATCTACTTCGTACTGCTTTTGCAACAAAACGTGCTTCGCATCGGCCTCATCCTTCGCGGACTTGAGCTTTGCGAGCTGGGCCAAGTGCTCTTGGGCTGTCTGTATGAATCCGACGTTCATTATGGAACACCCCCGCGTGAAACAACGTGCCGTGCACCTTTTCCATACGTTTTCTGAGGATAGTCACCTCCCCATCCTTGGCAAACTTTGCATCCAAAGCAGACTCCATGTCGGCCTGGATAGTTTCGTTCTTTTTGCGAAGCTATAAAAAAAGGTCTTTAATCCACGCATAGCCAAACCATGTGCTGCACAAATACCACACCTCTTCTATTTGTTGAAGCAACTGCTCAACATAATTACCAGAAGCAGTCGTAGATGGAACCCTATTGACTCGTTGCGGCGGTCCCGAGTGCGTCCGAGATACCTCTTGTGATGAAACAGGGGAATGAGCAACCCGTGTACCACGTGCAGAAGACGGCGGACGAGAAAGAACTTGAGTTGCTCTCGCCGAACCTGTCCCGGAGGTACTGCGCGCGACAGGCGCAGAACCTCGGGACAAAGGAGCGGCCGTGGCGGGTCTAGACCCAGATCCTGCCTGCACAACGACATTCGATCCGGGAGCGATTCCCGATCGACTACTAGGAGGCCCTGACGGACGTATTTGCTTATCCTGGAGACCGTAGGTACCATCCTGTCGAATGGAGACGTCCGGAAAGTCCTCCATATCTTCCGAAGTGTCCGCCCGGCGAACCGTCCGGCCACCAACCGACCCAGGCTGAGGCTGCCATGATCCCGTCGTCTTTTGACGCTTGGCTGGGGGCGCAACCGCAACGCGTTGTTGAGTTTGGGCGCTGGTGATATGTTTGAATTTGGATTCCTCCTCATCAAGAACAGCGAGTGTCTTGTCATCGAGCACTAAGTCGTCCGAGAAGTAGTTGTCGTCAGAGTCGTACATGAAAACACCGCTATGGGATTCGCGAGGTCGGAGAGGTAACTTAGCCCGGGTATATGGAGAATGCAGGCTCTGTGCTCGGGTTCTTTGTCAATGGCTAGATTGAAAGATAAAGCGATTTAGACAATCCGGGAATCTTAAATGGAGTTACATACGAGTCTGTGCCGTTTGTGACTTGGATTAAAAGGAGAGATTGAGTCGGATTCAGACATCTTTGGTCATATACACTCGAAGACGCGGTCATGACTACCAGCGTTTCAATCTCCATGAACAATATCTCCAAGACGCAGGCCGCCGTTACGATCGCGGCATGTACTGGATTATAACCATACTTCTTCATTTCGCGTTACTACAGTCATCCTCATAATGCATAGCGTCGGGAGCGGCGAAACGTCAATGCATAACCATGGATATGCAAGGCTATGTTTGTCCCACGGTTACCCCTACTGGAGCGAAAGGCATGAAGGTAGATTGTGCAAAATACACGGAATACAGTCATCGTAGAGGAGGGAGCGGCCAGGCAGGTCTGAATCGTCGAAAAGTGGTGTATCGCTGCTTTCATCAACCAACATCGACTATACAAGTACTTGCAGTGTAGCAACCCTCAAATCCGGTTGTGGGTGCATGTTGCCATCACTTGGACAACAACACACTAGGCTACCATTGACCAAGGTCAGAGACCCACTCAATGCTATTCAACTCACTGGTGCTCATTGGAATCTTGGCCCTGCAATCAACCTTGAGGGGAACTCGAAGCTTAAAGAAAGGGGTCATGTTACAGATTCTGGTGTCTAGTGGTTCTGCGAAACATACAAGTCACGTAAAGTGCTACGATCATGGTTGCATTGCACCTGTGACTAAAAGGTTGCTGTATAGATGGTTTGAGGTCGTCAAAGTACATAAGGTCGTCAACATGGATACTGAACCTGGAGTCGGTGGACGTTGGAGACGGGGTACGCCCAAGACACCGCAATGAAGTCATGGCGACTAGTGTGGGTCTTGACCGGAAGTGCGAAGCCGGGAAGTGGGTGCGGAGAACCGCAGTAATCGCGACCGAGCGAAAAGGCTACTGTAATGCGCCGATTTATTGGGCTGCGCTAGTGCGACAAGCCATCGCCTGTTAGCCGACATAGCGAATTTTAATCGCACTAGTCCGGCTTCGATTTTCCAACGCTGTCGTGTAAGTCGTCACCAAAATGTTAGATTGCCAGATGCCATAGGAAAACTACCTTTCAACTCTTCAACCTCTTGGCTCTGCTCGTAGTTCAAGACTAGACGTTTCATATGTTGCTGTTCTTCTTTGTCCTGAAGTTGTGCCGAACGAGTATGCACCGCTAGGGCAGATTCTGTAGGAATGGGCAGATATCGCGTCTACCAAACAGATTAGTCTAGATCACACATGGATATTCGACTAATAAACCTGTTGCCTGTTTCCTCTCTTCGTGATCACTGTGAAATTCATCACCGACTCGCCATTAGTTGCGTTGCCTTCGCCGTCAGCATCTCCCTCATTGTCATCTGCGCGCCTCTTTCTGGTGCCAGGAGTTAGTACAGCGGAGTCCCACCAGGCTGCCTTCTTGTCAATCTTTCTCGACTCAGCAGACGAATCCGTCATGATTTTGGCAAGTTCTTTTGCAAACTCTGCATCAGCTTCCTCTGAGGGACCAAGGTATTCCTGAGCGGAGAGCACCACGACGGGTTCTGGCGACGGAGTGCGATCTTCAGCCTGTGTGAAGGCCTCTCTGTAACTTTCTTTGTGGAAACTCGCAAAAAAATGCTCACTGCAGACTCCTGGCCACCTGTATCGTCATCTTCTTCGTCATCCTCTTGAGGCCGTTCCCCATCATCCTCACTATCATCACCACTATCACCATCAGTTGTTACTTCGATGCATGCTCAGCCAAGAAAGGAAAGACCACGAGGACCACTCACATCCAGCATTTTGCATGACGGTATTGAACATTTCATCAACTGCCGCGGCAGCTTCCTCAATGGACTTCGGCATCGCTAATTTCGGTCGGATAGCCTGCACAGCGGTGAGGTCATAGTCACGGAAGTTACAAATTTGCCTTACTTCAAGGGAGTCCGACAGCATGAAATCCGCATCCATGGGCAGCTCTTCTTTACATAGCACATAATACTGAGTCTGGTGTCAGTGTTTCTGCAAGTTGGACAGCGGAGACCGTTCACCTGGAAGAATACCAAAAAGCTATCGAGCTTTCTTCTCTGACTGCCCCTGTCAAAACACATGCCAACGGTGTCTAGCATCGCGCAGACTAGGCGGATTCTGAAAAAGTCATCTGGCATATCGAGTGTGCAGGGTTGACGCGGTAATGGCTGCCCGTCAGCTAGGACGAAATGTGAGTGCGGGGATGCAGTGCGAATGGGAGTGAGACTGACGATGTCCGAATGTTACAAGTAACCATAATGTGTCGAACACCAAGCTAGAGCCCACCAGACGGTAGATGTACAATTCTCCGAGGTATTTCATCGTTGCTATTCGTTGCTGGTTCGTGTTGTATACGTTCTGCTCCAACCCCTGACGTATGTCTTCGAGTACTTGATCTACAACGGATATGGCGAAAGCAGGATGATAACGCTGTAGGTCATACGTCAACATCGCAAGCAAACTAATGTTGCTGTATTTAATTTTCCAGGGTTTCGTGAAAACCTTGTGCAGAGAGCGTTGTACAACAGGATCGTCCCAATCCAATTTCCGAACGAGCTTGAGCACCTTATCGATGGTTCTCTTGGAAAGAACATCGAATACAAGGTAGCGAATGAAAAGCTCAATCGGAGCTCGTTCCTTCTCAACACGCGGGGCACGTTCTGGGGGATTGCACTTAATAAATACTTAGTGTCCAATCCTAGACCGCTTAAATAAGTTCAAACCTGGTAATAGGCATTCTCGAGCAGGAGGATTTGCCTTTGATCAAAATGTTGCATATTTTGTTTGCGCTTCATGAGCTCGAGCTAGGTAACAGTAAGCCACCGATAGAGCTGGTGCCAAGCGCAACTAAAATCGCACCATGGTATTGAACCTTTCTCTGGTATCCTCGCTCCGTAGAAGAAAGCGCCCACATCCTTCAAGCAAAAGGGCCATATTTTCCACGTTCGTGCCCGAGAAGTCATCGAGACAGACTTTGAACATGTGCAATATCAAGTGGGATGGCACGATGCGGAACTTCGTCAAGTTCGACAGAAAGACAATATTCTGTTTAGGTGAGGGGTTAAGTGACATACCATCACCAAACAGAACGACATACCTTGATTCGTGTCTCGGCAAGCTCTCTAACGACGTTCTTTTTCCTCTGTAAATACCGGAATTCCTCATCCAACTTGGTACATTGGTCAGCTTCTGTTCAATATATGAATTGCAACGAGTTGGATGGGATGACTCACAGAAGCGACCAGTTCCGATCCTATGTCCGGCATGTACTTACTTAGGGTGGCAACCAGCCTGGAGTAGTGAGGCAGGAGGTCTGTTCTGTTCTTCGGAACGGTGGTCAAGAACTAGTCTAAACTTATTAAACTGCCCAAGGAAAGGTCTATGGAATGGAACCCACTTTGATGAGCCTCTTTCTGGCTGCCTTGGAATTGAGAAGCGCAAACTCCACGGCGGCTTGATCGATCATTGCCCGATTGGTGGCATCTGGGAGGCGAGTCAAGAGGGCAGTAAGAAGTTGTGAGGGACCTCGCGGTGCAAGTTGAGGAGACAACGAGGGAGTCGAAGGTCTAGGAGACGTTGGTGTAGGCGTGACTGTGCTGAAAGTTTTAGCGCGTCACAGTGAGATACGTCGAGTAGAAACCCATGGGAGCTCGACTCGGCTTACCCATCCTCTTCGTCATTTGGGCTGTCCGGTCCTTCCCCAGGATAATAATTCCCATTAGTATGTATACCCCCATTGGCTTTAAGCCCCTCAAGCTCTTGTTCTAGTTTCTTCGCTTCCACTTCTGCCTTTTCCTTCTCAACTTTCTCTCTCTCTTCCTCGGCTGCCTTGTCGGTTCTTTCTTCTGATTCGATACCAAGAACACTCTTGGGAACAAAATCCTTCAGGTCCTGAATGTCCTCGAAAAACTTTCGTTCTTCCTCATCTTCCCACTTTCCACCAGACACGAGCGAGGCATCTTCCGATTCGTCCCCAAGTATTCCACCAGGAGTTGACCCTATCTGGATCGAGTCCGACTTCTGGGAGGCAGTTGGCAGTGCAGGCATCGGAAGATAGAGCAGCTCAGAAAGGCTAGAGCTATGCTGTTAATGGTAAACATGGCGCGAGGAGTTGTACATACGTTTGGCAGCTTGCAAGGAGCTTTTCATATCCCTTGGTCATTTTCTCGTACGCTTGTTGCCTATCTTCGAATATTTCACCGGAACGAATGTATGCTTCATGATTGCGACGGTCTTGTTCTTGGAGGCGCTATAAATAGCCCAAGTTGGAGCACAGGTAACGTGGGAGGATAATGCATCCGCGTACCTTGTGTTCCATAACTAGTTTCTTGGCCACATTGTCGAAGTAGCCTTCACACATGCGCTTGAACCGATCGCGTATGTCCTGTTCTACAAGTTCGTCCTCTTCATTAAGAAGGGGAGGAAAGCTCCCTTGAGTTTCACTTGTCGTGATGGAAGACAGAGTGCCAGGTTCTGAGTCGCTAGGTATTTGCTTGGTTTGTGCGGGCATCAAGCCGAGATACGGGCGAGCATATGACTTGAGGAAAGTTGAAAGTAAAGGGAGAGAAGACAGAGTGGGATCGTTTGATAACTATGTTGGATATCAGTCCAGACCCGTGCGACGGAGCAGGATATGTTATACCAATTCTTTAATAGCCTTCATTACCCACTCGCCACCACTCCTGGTCGGAGAATCCCTGATGACGCCCACGAGAGCAAGTTCGGAGCACACCCGAAGGATAGGTCGTTGGCGGGTGATCCTTGCAGCGTCCTCCTTCTCACGTTGATCGGAAGGAAGGGCAGAGAGGGCTGTCCTTGAGGGAGCGGCGATTGCGGAAGCTAACATGTCAACAAAAGTAGGGGTGAACGAAGTTGAGAATCGTCTATGGAGGGTGCATATGACCTGGAAGCATGTGAGTACAATTTTAAACACCCACAGAGTTTGGGATCCCTCACCTCCACCGAGGACCAGACGTCCTTCTCTGTCTTGCATCGCGCGATACCATCGAGCGCAGCGCCGGCTATCTCGTCGATGTATTTCTCGAGCGAAAGCGAGTCGATGTCCTTGATGATCTGGTCGCGGTTATCTGCACCGATTGATTGGCGCATGCGCTTGATGAGCGCGGTGTGACGCTTGAGAGACGAGTCAAGTCTCGAAGACTCTATTGCGGCGGTGAGACATATTAGTTCCGTTTCAGAGTCGTGACAGACCTGGGGTGTCGAGGGAGAGGTTCAAGGACTTGAGCTTCACACGCCGTGCGGTGCGAGCTTTCTCCTCTTCTACCTTGGGTAAAGACGGCACTTCCATCTTGGATGGCAATGGAGCGTCCAGAAAGACTGGCGATGGAGTGCAAAACGGGCTCGTTGCTGTTGGGGGTGAGTCGGTCGGCGATTTGGCGGTGGCTGCAAACTCGACGGGGGTGACTCTGTATAAATTGCCTTTTTAGGACAACCTACACTTGCCTCTCCACCTGAGTCCATCACTCGCGACACGGGACCACCGTTTTTTTATAACGGGAGCTTTAAAGCGCTAATTTGCTGCTGTCACCACTACGCAAGTTAGAGGGAACTTTGCTTCCGTTGCGGAACCTTTCTGGCTCTACGACCATCTCCAATACACTGGACGATCCGGACGCTCGTCATCCCCCATCTCAAAGAGAGACTCTTGTCCAATACGTGCCACTGAGCATTGGCACCTTGACAAATTCCACCTCACAAAGGTTAATCTCTACGACACAGTCAATCGCCTCGCGCTCCGACCACATCGTCGTTATTTGCGTCGGAGTCGATGTCTGTTTCATCTCCGAATGTTTTCCTCCAGGATAGCGAAGGTTTACAGTTCCGCGGATCATTCGCGGATCCGGCAAAAACGAAGCTTATTTCAGGTCTAGTTACGCGAGGAAGGGCAGTTGCAATACATTCTCAAATCTCGAGGTATAAATTACGCTGCTCGACGTTACTGAATAAAGGCAGACGACACCAAGCCAGTCGAGACATGCGCGAAGGAACGGGTGAAACAGAGCATCGAGTACAGTTGGTGTCAGTTAGTGCTTAAAATATAAGATAATAAAGTGCGTATACAACGTGACAAGGTGATCAGATGACGCAGCACGGAACCAGGGTAAAAGGACGAGATGGTCGTATAATCAGAGTCAAACGGAACTTCCACATACAATGTGCAAGAGACGTTCATGGCCAACAGTGACGCCGGCGGCTGTCACTACGCATTGGTGTCATGAATGGAATAATTGAGTTTTCGTTGTCGTTCGTCGCCCTGTGGTGTTGCTGATGAACGATTGGTACGTTGATGAGAACCCGTGGCATTTAAGAACGTCTTGGGGTATCCCGTTCCGCCGTTAATGCCTGGCACAAATAGTGCCCCGCGATTATAGGAGCTCCGTTCCTTTCTGCGCATGTGCGTGGGCTTTGGGAACTCCTCTGGGAGCCCTTGTTTCGGACCGGGATCGGAGAAGAATATCTTTGGACGCCACTCCTCACGCTCGTCCATGATGCACGAATTCTTGAATTTTTCGACAAGTGCTTCTTTTCCCCTGTCAATGTCATGTCCATTTTAGCGACGTCAGACAATTTAGTGCACAAAGACCTACTGGTAGTTTGCATAACTCATTTGCAACACTTTCTCACTGGAGTACATGTTCCTGTGACATGGTATCATGGCCCGCTCAAACGTCGTATGGCTTATGGCTTACCACTTCTCACCCAATGTCGTCTTTGCGAACCGCAAGAGATCCTCTACACCAATAAAGTTGACGAATGCATATCCAACGTTGCATCCTACCGAACAAGCAATATTAATTCGATGAAACCCATGCAACATTATGGATGTCGTACCGTTTTGGAAGTCCATTCGCAGGTAGAGGAAATCGATACGCCGAGGACAAGTTTTGTTGATGTACGCAATCAGCTCTTTATCCGTCATTTTATTTGGGATGTTCTTAATCATGACCGTGGTTCGCGTGTCAAGGCCCTGCTCGATCTTGCGAATGTCTAGTTGATTGTTCTCTGGAGGAGCCCGCGGAGAAGCCGGATACGTCGTGGGATATACACGGTTGGTCATCGTGCTGTATGGGTGATGGGCTAGAGACGGAGATGTAGGTGGTGGATAAGAATAGGGAACAGCCTGGGAGGTAGCTCCATGATAATACCCCGTGGAGGGCGGAAACGCAGACCATTGCTCTGGTAAGATGCCTGGCGCGCCCCAAGCGACCCAAGTGCCTGTGGACGCATCCCAACATATGGAAGAGCACATAGGCATAGGCGACTGTGAAGAGACCGGGTATTGCATACCGTGAGCAAAGGACGAAGAGACCCAGGAGGGCTGCATAGACGTATCCCCAGCGTATCGGTCGGTATGAGTGAAATAGTCATGCACAAAGTGTGGCTGGGCTCCCGGACATGGTGGGGTGCACAGGTCAGTCGCGCCACCAGCCACCTGAGCGACCTCAAAAGGACAAACCTGTGGGCGATCAAAGGCAATGGGGTTCATGCTGGCACTCCGCATGTAATCTGTGTCAGCCAGCCTGTGATGTGCACGGGAACGAACAGCGTCAAAAAAGAGATTGTTCGATCCACGTCTACCGAACTGATCGGGGACGAAGGGGCCAGTGCGCTCGTGAGGATGATCAACGGAAAATGCTTCGTCCGTGGTGGCCTCGATGCTGTCCACAGGATAACGAGAGGTGGGTTTCTGGCGATCAGGAATGGGGGACTTGTGACTGTTTACAGCTGAGCCTGCATCCAGGCTGACGGCGCCGGTTCCTTCGTGTTCGCAAGACCTCGGATAGTCGCAGGCTCCTGCGTCATTCAGGAGAGGGAAGGGAACGCCGCTCGAGGTCGTGATCGTTTGCGACTGCGATAAGTACGTGGAAGCCGTGGGCGTATTCGGCTCCGCGGCATGTCCACCTCTGACGTGACCTTCTAGGCCGGCCAAATCTTCTTTTTCTAGATCCCGTGGCCCACCACATCCACCACGTAAGGCATCTCGTTGAATGAGCCGAAGTTTCATGTTCTCAACTGCCCGTCCGTCCAGACTTTCCCATGCTAACTCCCCCGCACGAATGTCGTAGTACTCGACCATGAAAAGCTAGTGAGTGTACAAAATGGTTAGACACGAGTCGACGGGAAGAGAGATAAAATAAAAATTCCCTGTGACTGGGCAAATAGCTCGAAAAGTGGTCGAGCGACTACCATATCGGAATCCAAGTGCCGTACGCACGTAATGATATCCTTCAAAGTAGAACATACCTGATTGCTTTTCTCTTCGTCCTCTTTCAGGAGGCGGAAAGACTTGAGTTCTCCATACTTTGCCAGCTCGCTTTTAAGTTTTACGGGCACAAAGAAGCGAACTCTGCTCCAGCCGGAATAGTTGTGATCACGTTCTGGCATCACTCCACCCACTGACACACAAAATGCGCCCTCTGTGTGTGTCATGGCGGCTGACGCTGACTGACCAAGGAGCTGGGGATATTGAGAACGCTGCGTACGGAATGCCGAGACAGACCTACTTGTAGGAAATGATCTGGTGTCACGAACAAGCAAGTCAACACCTCCACCCATGGGCTGCCCACCGCGGTCTCGTATGAGGGCCTCTGTTTGTCGTCCACATTAGAACCATAATGTGGATGCGAGCCATTAGCCTCTATAAGACGTTTAACTCTTTCTGCATCACGTATGTCATAGAACGCGAGGATAATGGCACGTTTTTCCTGGAAGCGATAATAGATGGTCTGAATGACGTTCCCTGTCTTCGAGGTACTTTGCGGGTTTGGCCGGGCCAAAGGCGAGTCGTCCGGAAGCGCTGCCAATGAGTGGAAATACGGACCAATTACGTCCTCGGAGAGGTCGTTTGGAACGTTCCCAATCTGGATTGTCACTATCAGTTTAGCCCGGATGAGATACAGCAAGAGATTCACAATCAAGAAACGGCTTTCAGTAGAATCGCTGGAGTGAAGGTTTTGGGAGGGAGAGGTGGATTGCTCATCGCCAGGGGCGCCCAGGTCTGTTGAATCTGGATCCGTACTGTCACTTCTGAGTGACGAGGAAGGGGTGAGAGGCGGCGTTAGATAGTGTTGGTTCTTCGACTGCTGACGGGATCGTTTGATTGGGTGCAGGTCGCCGTCTTTTACCGAAAGGTTGGACGGTAACTTTGCGGGACTGGGGGATGGGATCTGGGACGAGGATTTATGTGTGGTTGGCTGTGGATGCGTCAACTGAGGGTCGGAAGAAATGTTGCGGGTGCTGTGTCACGTGGGTGCAGCAGTAAGGAAGCCCGAATACATACGACAACACTTTGGACGTACCGCAAATTTGGGAGGGAGGGAG
This sequence comes from Boletus rufocinnamomeus, assembly GCA_038092675.1. Lineage (NCBI taxonomy): Eukaryota > Fungi > Basidiomycota > Agaricomycetes > Boletales > Boletaceae > Boletus > Boletus rufocinnamomeus. The sequence continues at coordinate 20,278 of JBBPQV010000121.1, forward strand.
AAGGTTGGAGGCGTGGAGGACGAGTGTTACCCTCTGCTGCAAGGCGCAGCGGTGTAGACATGATGAGAGGGGAGGATGATGCTCGAAAAGGTGTCTGCGCACACGAACGATGCTTTAAGAAGGGGAAAGGAGAAGCTTGGTGATAGAAAAGGAATAACTGGGAATTGGATAGGCAGAACGCGCGATTAATTTGATGGGCCGAATTGACGTACAGAGAAGCGATGCTGCAAGAAGGTAGGATCTCGTGTACCTCCGCGCATGCACGCGGGACGGAGAGTATGGAAGGGGGAAGTAGGAAACCAGAGTCAGTAAATCGGAGACGTGACCGACACTGCACTCAATGGCGATACAAGGGGCATGAAAATGGACCAGGTACCACGGGAGAAACGAGCTGCGTTACAAGTACACAGGGAGACTTCCAAACCGCTTGGGGAAGAAGGGAATAGATGCGAACACGTCACACAATATAGTAACTGTTGTGCGCCAGATGATTCGACGGCGCTTTCTAGTTAGATTAACAGTCTTACCAGAACTTGATCAGACCAGGAAACAGACGCAGACACGAAACCGGGACGATCGGTGGTGACGCAAGGATAGAAGGACAGGGTTGACAGAGAACGGACTATTGAAGTAACCCTGATCACCTGCCGCCCAAGGATGATGGGAGACCTGTGAATGGTCTTGGCTCGTGTTGGTGCGAGCCCATCACCATCTCCGCGATGCCCAGCTGCGGAGAGACATCGGAGGGACTGGACGGCGTTGAGCGAGTACGTCGGGCTTGGCTAAATAAGCGGCCAAACCCGAGATGTGACAGATCTATCCAATACGTTGATTACTGCTCGTTCACGGGAATATACCCAGTCTGCAGAAATGGCCAGAATTCTCAGTGCAATCCTCCTCAGGTACGTGTCCGTAGCTATCGCACCATTATTTGGATGACGCGAAGTACGACCGGATTTCTCTATATCAATTTCATTTATCACGGAGAAGCACTGTCTGGTTACAAATACGCCCACCTTACGCAAGCACAGAACCCTCTATCGTGGTGCTTCCGGGGATTTGGGACACATCAAGTCTGGCTGCCAAAAGGGATAGGCAATCGGATAGACCAGTCTTGCCAGCGACTCCAAAATCGGGCATGATCTGTCTCGCGGAGCGTTCTATTTTACGACGGGTGGGCAACTTGGGAGTGGTCGTCGTGAAAAGGAATGATCGCTCCGAGGCTACGGGCCAAACCAACGTATCGCGTGTGGGGGATCTCATCGAATACGATTTTCTCAATTCCGAGAATATGCGGCCGCAATCACCAGTCGAAGACGAGCACTTACTAGTTACTGATAAGTTGTCGGTGCCATAAACTAGACACGTGCTTGGCCGCAAAACTTCTCGGGGCAATTGACCAACCGCGCCTCGACGACATCCAGAGTCTGTCGGAAATTAAAAACAAGCCGCCGATGCCTGCGTAGCTCGGCGACGGCGTGAGGATGGTTGCGCTTGGAAGAGTAGTGGAGCTTTGAAGCTTAACTTGACTAGCCAATTGATGAACCAATCTGGCCGACGGGCTGGATGGACAGGATCCAAAACATGACTGGTTTCAACCTTCGAGCTTGCCAAAAATCTATCCCGCGGCCCGTCTGTTGCTCGTGACCACAATATCCTGTTCTGCTTAGTAATCCGTATCATTGGCACTCGGAGTCGGAGGTGGGCGCTAGCGTTTGAACATTCACAAACAAAGTCCGTCCCGAGGCTATTACTTACCAGTGCTTTATCACCGTCAAAAGCCAAAAGATTTCCTGACCATGCCATTCTACAAGATGCTATGTATATCCGCTCATTTCAGGGAATATGTACGTGCTACATGTCTCCCAGTGCAATGCCCATCGCCATGCTTCAACCCGACTAACCAGACCGTTTAGAAACACATCAAAGACTTAGTAACAATGTCTGCACGCCACGTGATGGACCAGGGTGGAGTTGTTCGGAATATCGAATACTGGGGAACCCAAACGCTACCTCAAGTGATGAGGAGACATAAAAAAAGCCAGATCATTGGAGAGTGAGTTTTGATTCAACGTTTCATTTCTGTTTCTGACTGCATATTCCAGCTATTGGACCATGTACTTTGACACGTCACCTCAGACACTCAATTCGTTGGCCCTCAAACTACGGCGAGACCCCCGCGTCATACGTTGGACGATGCTCAAGCAGGGCGAAAAAATCCAAGACATAGTCTTGCCTAGAGAGAAAACTGTGATGAGAATGGACTACCTGAAGCCACTGAAAGAGAACTCGTGGTCAGACATTGGTTCTTTCTAATGCAATTTCAAATCTTCACTCGCATTTTTCATGAACCACGTTCCCTATGTATTACATTCACCTAATGTCTTCCAGCTCGTTGTAGCAGCGCAAGCATCAGTCCCAGATTGCACGATTCGACGTTTCGCCGCCAATTTATCCAGAAAATTTCTGGCTGCAACATATCCACTCGGATTATTCCTGCGAGAATAAGTGATAACGACTCTGCAACAAGTCATCTATGGGGTTTACGTTATTTCTTCTACATCACAGGATTTCGCACTGTCAAATGAATCCTTCACAATTCACCCATCGCTGTGTCCGTTCATATTTTCATTCTCTGGCTTCCATGATCGATGGTGAACTGATCGGTAGCGCTGACTCCTCCCGGCCTCCGGTGTCATCATGCAGGATGGCTTCGGAGGTATGATGATTTATAAATCTCACTGTCCGGCTAAGATTGCGTGCAGGTTCCGCAACTCAGAAGTCTGGATGAAGGTTACAGCTGTTACAGGCTGTTCGGAACTCCGTCGCGGTGGTGTGTCAGGAAATAATTCATTACCCTTTAGAGGTGTAAATCGGCTCAAGGGCGAAATTTTGAAACGTTGATCAATGTTGAATATTGAATACCGTGTCGCATACTGTACTTAAGAATGTGGATATCAATTCCCAATGACACAAGTTGCTATAGCGTATACAAACTACTACTTAACGTCAACCCTAAATCAAGCAGCGCTAACGCATGTATCCCTCTACGCCGCAATTTGCGATCTCACCCAGTTCACCACTTCATGTAAGCTGGAGACAACCCTGACGTTTCGAAGATCTTCGTCTGCTTTTTTGTTTTCCTGATCTCCATCAGGGCTAGGTCGTCTGATCAGTAGCGCTTGCATTCCAGCGGCCTGGGCTCCGTAAAAGTCGCTTTTGATGGTTGCTATCAAGTTAGAGAAGAGAGCAAGGCAAGCTTACCATTGAAGTTCATCACCAACATGTACACCCTGGTTGAAACGAGTCGTGTTGTCAAGGGATTCCTTAAAAGCTCGTCGGAATATCTCTGCATCGGGTTTCTCGACACCCTCCTCTTCACTCAGGACCAGAGCATGCAGAAACGGGGATATCCCGAGGTCGGCGAGAACGAGACCTGTGGTCGGAGCATCAACAGGGCCGACCATTACTCAATATGCTAGAACATACGCATTCTTGCATCTGAATTACTAATTAGCGCCATGCGAACGTTCATTTCTTGCAGTAGACGTACTGGAGCTTACGCATCAGAGATGCCAGACAACGTGAGAGCGATGAGCTCACGACATACGTACGGGAAGTACATCATCAAAGAGCTTGTATCCTTCACTGGAACTGAAACGGCCCATGAGCCGAGGTACAATTTCGTTCAGGGATGCTTCCACTGCTGCATGCATCGTCAGGGCCCACGTGTTTCTGGCGTGGAGACGAAATGGCCGCATACCTTGCGGGTCAGCACCTGCTCCTATGGCTGTCCTCTTAATAACATCAGACCACCACCCGTGAGCACCGAACTGGCTATGGTAGGCAGGTCTGTCCTTTTGTACTTGCTTCAGGCCTCGAAACAGGTAGGTGAGACGTAAGCGACTGGACAAGCTGACCTACTAGCTTTGAACGAGCGCTGCAGCGCACTTGGACTCAGAACACCCAGGAATGGTGCGAAGACCTCCGAGTATTGGACATAGATGGGCCTTCTGGGTGTAATGAGGGTATGGAGGGCATCGAAAGTGACGAGCTTGATCATTCTAAAGAGAAATGTCCAGTGGACTCGCGGGTGTTGTGTACATAAATAAAAGGAGTGCTGTGTGTGTGCCGTGGCTGCCAAACTTCCACTGGCGCCTTCTAGTCGAAAGACTTTGTCTCGTCCTGCTACTAGAATCGCTCGCCAGTTTCGCTGTCTAGTACCTTTTGACGGCACGCTGCGCACCCGCGACTAGCACCGACGTGGATGTACGGCGAGGTGTCGGGCAACAGGTCTCTTTGATCTCTCAGCTCTCAGGCACTAGCACACGCCGCAGGCGTCAATCCCCGAACCTCATCCCTCCTCGTTGTTCCTTTTCTCTGAACGTTCACTATGTCTAATACACCCGCCCTCGATTCACAATCGCTCCGCCGTACCCAGTCAACTGGGGACATCCCCACCGTGACACAACCCGCAAGAGCTCGGATATCTGCGTCCCATCGCCGCTCCGTGCAACGTGGTCTAGAAACAGCGCATTCCTCACCCATAAACAATGTAGAACCCGCAGAGTAAATCAGATTTTAAATCGTTTCTCTGTCGATCGCTGATGGTCTGCAAGACCAACTTCATGGCTCAGGCAGGCCAGCCAAACCCCCAGCGGAACCCATCTAGCACCAGCACCGCCGCGACCTGGCCAGCTGCCTTCGAGGTCATTCATCCAGAGGCTAAAAGAGTTGCTGGGCATGGGACCAGATGCATCCAGGACCAGAAAGGCGTTGGTATCGCTAGTCGGAACATTGGTTTATAACCTCCTCCAGGTTAGTTTCCCTTTGTCCCAAAGCACCTTCTTACCCTGGTGGATCGTTAGGCCGTCACTGTCATAGCACTCCTCAGCGTTGCTTCAGTGATCAAGAGCCCACAGGATCCTACGATCGATCAAATTCACGGTTGCGGACGGCCTTTGGTTGCCTGGAATAGTATCTGGTTGGTGCGACTTGCATTGTCGTCTGGGTTGACATATTGGAACTATCTCCGCATACGGGCAGCGTGAGTTGATATTGTTCCACTGTGGTCCATGTTTTCTCATCAAGATCCAGAGATAACGCCCCAAGGGAAGACTCCGAGTCAACAATCCAGCCAGGCGAGGCTCAACACACGCGTCCTGGAGACTCAAGGCATCGAAGGCAACAAGACAGAGGGACGTCCACGGCCACCAACTCAGAAGATCCCCCAGTACCCTACAACCATATCTATGCGCGGTTTGTCAACCTACACTTTATCTGCAGCCGAAACTGACTTGGTGCCAGGTTGTCCCTCTTTTTGTCCATGTTCACTCTGGCATGGTTCTTGACCGCCCACATCCTCGAGTATACTTCAGTAAACACATGCCGCCTTTCTGCCCCTCTTGTCTGGTGGCTTACTTTTGGAATCCTGTGTACCATGTACTTGCTTGTCTTGGAAGTCGTTCTATTTGGTTTTCTTGTATTCATGGTTTTGCCATTCATCATGGTCAGTCCCGCGACAATCCCTGCTCTGCGTGAAGCTGAAGTTATCTTTTTGAAGCTCTTCTACAGTATCATATTACTTTGCTTAGGCCGTCATCCGCTACAGAATCCGCATTACATCAAGCCCGATATCGGGAAGCTCCCAAAGGCACTCGTCGACCGCATCCCTCTCGTTATCTATATCCCGCCCCCGCCCGATGGCACATCAGCACCCATTTCCCTACCAAAGCCTATTCACACCTATCCTCCCAAGCAACCCGAACTCACATCGAGAAAGAGATTTGCGTTTTTCCGTAGAAAGATTTCGAAGAAGGACAATGTGACGGATGCCAACGCCAAGGATCGGAGTGTCAAGGTGTCATCGCCTGACACAATTAAAGAACCCGAGACATGGGAGGACAACTGGGAGCACTGTGAATATCCCTTTGTCAGGCTAGAAGGCAATCGTGCTGCGTGTGCGATTTGTCTAATGGACTTCGAAGAGCCGAAGAGACTTTCAGCAGCTCCTCAACAAGATCCCGATCAAGACGACGCATCGGTCGCCCCGCCACCGCCCCGTGCAGAGGAGGTGGTGATTCCAGTTGAAAACATCACCGAAGAAGACCGAGACGCACTGCCTCGGCTCGAAGATGCTGGCGAAGGCCCCCAGCCATTACGTCTGCTGGCCTGTGGTCATGTCTTCCACGTGAGCACTCCGATGTTTTGTACTATTTGCTTCTGAATCATTATCAAACAGAAAACTTGCATCGATCCCTGGTTAACTGATGTTTCCGGTCGATGTCCGGTTTGTCAATCCCGCGTCGAAATTGATGAAGAACCACCAAAGAAATCTAGGCGGAGACGGCGTCGTTGATTTTTGTAGCGTCCGCCTTTAGATTTGCTTGCAAAGGGAATTATTCAAGGTAGTGATTCGTGATGTAATATTCTACATATTGGACGAACTGATACCGCCATCTATTCGCATTAACGACACTCTTTTGGACATGCACTGATTTGCTCCTGCGAGTATGAGATTGAAGGCGGGACACGAGTCTGCGACAACACTGCTAATCCACTGGCATGCATTCATTATCTTTAGTCGCTAGAACCCCTTTACTGAAATCATCGCTTAATAAGTCGGTCTCGTTTGCAACCATCGAGCCAACGAGTCTCCTCATTCCGTACCACCGAGTCGCTAATGATGCCGCTAGCAAATCCCGAGCAACAGCTCGAATCAGATAACGGTTATACCCCATCGGATGAGATAGTATAACGGTGTTCTTTCTTGTTTTTCAGGCTGCACTGATCGGGACGCAGGACCGGCCGTTCTCCCATGAACTTTTCGACATGGACAAGGGCACCGTTGCGGCCAGGAGGATCTGGCTCAAGATTAGTCTTGCAGCTGTCGGGCTCCTGGTATTCATTATATTGGCCATCTTGTCAATCTATTGGGCGGCTCTCGGCAGGTATTCCGGGAATGTTCATAACCTATCTGGGTATGTTGTAGTAAGTACTTCCGACCCTGGGACTTGGGGCGTTCGCTAAGAAGTCTGTTGTAGGATTTTGACGGGGGCCAGATTGGCCAAGCGGTGACGCAAGCATTCTCGACGTTACACGGCCACGAGCAATTATCATGGTTGGTGCAAGACCCGTCGAATTTTCCAAACGGACCGTCAGACGTTCAGATGGCTCTTCTTGATCATCGTTGTTGGGTGGCCGTAACCGGTGCATGTCCTCGCGCTTTGAGCTTTGGAGTCGTCTGACCCATCGTTCCTAGTTAATCCGGGCGCGACCTCCAACTTACTTGCGGCAATAAACTCCACCAATGCAACGTACAATACTTCTCAGGCAGTCAGTGCATACCTGACAGACGCAAGGAACGAAGCCGCATAGTGAGCATTCACACCTTGACGTTAATGTGACACCTGGTGATGTCCTTCTTCCAGCCGCATCATCATCTCTCCAATGGTAAGGGTCTTCTCTGACGCCTTTGATATTCGATGTCACATTAACGGCTTATAGGTACAGGCGATACTCACGAACATCACGCAGGTGTTCGGTATAGCTTTTGCGAGACAATTAGCGTCCCACCCGAACCTTCCTGGCCTGATGAGCACCGCACCGTCCCTTGTGACACTACCTGTTAACTACGTAGTGTACGACCTCAGGCCATTCGATGTTCCTGTGTACGTCCTCGTTGCATGCGAGACGAGTGTTATTAACCGTTTCCAGGGCATCCGCTGTTGATTATGTCGGACTTATATATCTCATGATCCTCGCGGTAGGCATGCTTTACCGCACTATCAAGCTTGCTGACTGGTTGATGTGTAGTTCATATTAACAGTAAGTCCGATTCAACGAGTTGCCACTCGGGCTAATTTAATTTAATTCCTTCAGAACCACCTTTTGGCTGCGGATGCCCAAAGTGGCTTCGGTAGGCGCTTGACACTGAAGTCATTAATATTGATGCGCTTGTTGTGGCCCTTCATCCTGTACTTCTTCATCTCGGTGAGCACAGTTTTGCATGCTTCTCTCAAACTCACATGTTTGTAGCTCGTGTATTGTTTGTTGAGTCTGGCGTTCGGTGTTCCATTTGCACGATAGTGAGTCGGTTTTATTATTTCCAGAGCGCGTACTGATGCTCGCATAGTTATGGTGGTGCTGGTTTTGTTATCTATTGGATGATGTCCTGGGTGGCGATGGCTGCGCTGCACGTTTCTTTTAGTTTGCCAAGCAGTTGCCATTCTCATGCGTAGATAGGGGATTCGCATTGGAGTCCATGATCACCCTTATGACGATCAAGTTCGTTCCAGCCTTTCTTGTCCTGTGGATCATCGGTAGGTCATTGTTTTTAAGCAACCGTCCGGTATCTCATAACTACAACTTTGCATAGTCAACGTTTCTGTGTCATTCTACCCCATCGAAATGCTTCCGATCATATTTCGATATGGGTATGCCATGCCGTTCTACAACGTCTCCAATACTGTCCGCACGGTCGTCTTCAATACGAAGAACGAGAGTACGTCAAATAATCAAGGGAAAAAGAGCTGTCCTGACTGTGCTCTGTGTTTCCAGTTGGACTCAACTTTGGCGTACAGTTTGCGTGGATTGCAGTTTCGTGCATCACTCTGCCGATCTTCCAATGGTTTGTTCGAAGCAGACAGGTTCGAGCGTGGCGTCAGTCGCAGGCCAAGGTGGAGTAATGAAAGAAGCAGAAAAAGAAAAACATGATCTGTTCCCTCTAATCAGATATTGTACGATAGCCAGTTTAATCCTGCTTGCATCATCTGTAGCCGTCATATATACTAGTCTATTTTGTCTGGAGCAGTTTTAGACCGCAAAGTATCATCTTAGCGACTGATTCTGCAATGTCAGCTATTCATTAATTGTGATCGTGATTGTGTATGCTTGAAAAACAGGAATGAATGGGGATGGCAGATGATCTATCTAGCAATGGCAGGGAATATGTCATAAAGTATGGTAAGAAGTCCACGGCATGTTTAGCTTGGTCCTGGTCCCGGTGTATTTGCCTCGGTCCCCGGTTTTGTCGCCCCGGCTGGTGCATCCTCCCGAGCGACACACATTTCTGCCTCTATCCGTTCACGTGCACGAACCACTTTTGATTGTAGGTAATGTGAATGTGTGGGTGGTGGTGGTGGTCTACCAGCTCGTGAACCGGATGCTGGTGGGTCTGGCGCAGGTCGAGGGGCGTTTACTTTGAACAAATGCTCGTAGTTCTAAGCAAGCACACGGTCAGTTGCTCTGCCGCGTTCGCAGATGACTGGATATCCACTCACCTTCATCATATTATCCATGGCCTCCCCACGTTTCATGTTCAGAATGAGATGGGCCTCATCCAATGTCATACGATGTTCGCGCGTCAACTTGTCGGTTGCCGAACCGGATGTAGCATTGCGTACGCCTCCGACATCAGAGCTGAGTGCCTCTGGACGGTGTTTGGCATCTGAGAGGAAAAAGCGCGACACACGAGGCATTGAGGTGTCAGTGATACCATTCAATTAAACGGAAAACGTGCATCATACTTTGAACAGCTTGTTTGCCAGCTGCGGCGAGAGCCTTTCCGAATATTTGGGCGCCGGTAAAGATAATTTGCCCGATGAGCCTTGGCACGGACTAGATAGGAATGTAAGTGAAACGTCCGTCTCAGTAGCGCTACATACCATGGAGTCAAAGTCGAATGGGCTCACTCACTTGCAGAGCAGACCCGCTTATGCTCGGCATAAATCACGTGATCATCAAAAATTGCTCGGCCTTCGGACCCCCCCCAGGACAAGTACTAACCGTCGGTGACCATGACTGGCATACTTTCAGGTTCTCAGTCCAAAAAGCGGAAACACCGCCATACAGAAGATCTCGACACAACCCCCAGGGCATCACAAAAGAAGAAAGAAAAACGACACAAGGCAACGGCGCAATCGGTCGCACCTCCCTCGGAAGATGCTTTGTCGTCGCAAAAACGGAAGCCAAAATCCCCCAAAGACAAGGGGAAATCACGCACATTGGACCACCCGAGTGAGTTCCGCGTAATCAACGCCACCATCGCTCTTTCCATCCCTCCTGTCTTTGCCTCCGATCTGCGCGCTGGGGTGGAAGAAATGCTAGATAGTATGGTTATGCGGTGAGCGTTGGAATCTGTGACTGCGCGCCTCCTTTGTCGATGAGCAGGCGCTAATCGGCAATTACATCCTTCAACGGTTAGATATATACCATCCCTGCAAGGTGTACTCTTGGCGCATTCAAACATACGGTTTCTGAGCCAGACTGCAACTATACGTGGTGATTGCCCTTTTGCTGTGTGCAACGTGAGCTTCGATGCGACCGTGTGGGGGCCACGAGTCTCAATGAAACTAGGTATGCATTATTCTTTTTGATCACGTCCATTGCTCGTACTTATGCTGTAATCACATCTTCCTTCCGCAATGGATGGACGCCATTATTCTACTCTTGTGCAGTGGGTAGAATAAACGTGTGTTCTCCTGATCATATTTCCCTTCTTGTGCACCGCACCTTCAATGTCTCGATCCCTCGACATCATATTCCACAGGGCCAGTGGTTGTTCGAGTACGGGCCGGCAGAAAATGACCCAGAGTTTGGAGAAGGAAGGGGCTGGGATACGAGCGGCGGATTAAAAGCCGCAGCTGATAGAGAGGGAGACGTAGAGATGATCGATTCCACCGGGCTGAAAGTTTCTGCAGAGACCCGAGAAGCGGAAAGTAGTGGTTGCTGGGTACACCATTTGACAGGATCAAAACTTGGCGATCCAGATGGTTACGTTGAATTCACAGTGATCGGGTATGTTCTTTCTCCATTGAATCTATCTCTGGTTCTTCTACTCTATGGGTGCATTATTGAACACACGGTTCGACAGACTGACGGTAGCAAACGAGATGTTGTCACTACAAGGATCTATCCAACCGGACCCGTTCTCCCCCGAACATGTCCCGCACCCAGAGAAGAGTGCCTCTTCTGCTTTTCGCCAGGATGAGATATCGGAAGTTGAGGCTCATGTTGAAAATAGTGAAGAGGAGGAAGAGGAGGAAGAGGAAGAAGAGGAGAGTGACGAAGATGGGTTTAAGCACCTTGCGAAGCTCACGGATGCGGCACAGGCGATCCAGAAAGCGAAACGCGCCAAAGAAGGGGCAGAGCGACTTGAAAAGGCAAGGAAACGAAAGCGACCAGAAAGTCGTGGTGCTGTTGGTAGAGAAGGTGCTGGGCATGGCAAGAGAGCAGAAAGGAAGCGGATAAAGGAGATCACATCGTGACATCAGAACTGTGCTACTGTCCTTGATCTCGTAGGGCTTAACTCCACGCCGGAGCTTTGTCATGTGGGGAAGTAGCATGTGCTGAAGGAGTCTTTGATCTGAGGGAGTCAGTGAGTGCTGATTTCTCACAGGTGGTAGTATACTTGGAACACGCTCGCACGAACAATGGAGCACATGCAGGCTTTGTGATGCTACTATAGCTGTGTAGATGGCACTTGCATAGCTCCATGATCATGTTGCTACACTACATCAATGCAGGGCCCGGGCCGGGCCTCCGGGGTTCGCCCACCAGTTGGGCAGTGCTGGCTCAAATGAGGCAGGGGCATGACGCGAGGACCCGAATACCTCCGAAGGCTCCAAGCGGGACTGTCGTTTGACCCATCGTACCCTCTGATGCGCCTCCAAGGAAGACACTCACCGCGCCAGCGGACCCGGTTGGGCTTCACGCTGGCAACTTGGCATGGCCCGGTGTGTGACTCACGTAGGTTGTGAATGTCAGCATCAAACCAAGAAAGTTCAAGCCAGCCCATTCTTCGTCGCCATGTCGCCGGGCCCATGGGCTCTTATATATAGCGAGTCTTCCAAGTTTGGGCTCTTGCGTTCAGGCGGTCCACGATGGGGTTCTTATTTCATGTGAGTAAACTTGCCACGGGGCCCACAGCAATCCTATGTGCGTGCTCACAGCACAGGTGGGGGCCGCTGATCCACTGGATTTAACATCCAGATACATCGACCCGCCAGGAGTACATCGCCTTATATGTGACGATTCTGCCGAACTGCACTTTGCGGTGTTATACGGTCAGAACTGCGCCTCCACCCGGTCGCGTATCGCATTCTACCCTTTGCTCCACGCATCGGGGGAATATCGGTAGAAGGTGAAGCTCTTGCGTCCATGTGGGCTGGTCCTCTTTTGCGACTCAATTTATCTGATGAACAGGGCGCCTCTTTACCCCGATTGGCCACCTCTCATCATTTTCTCATCGCAAATGCAGATCCATAATGCCTCAGCTTTTGGTTTTTCCATGAGCACCAGAAAATGAATCTAGAGCAAAAATAGAAGCGCATGGTGGACATCACGAGCTTATTTTATCAGTCACAGGGCACAGAGACAGGGATCAGAATGGACTGGTATTCTGGAAACCATCTGCTTCCCCAGGCAGAGCATACATACTAACGTTTTTTCATGAGAACATCAGGACATGTGCTAAATGTATAAAGGTTGCAGGTTGCTTCCTCTCCATCTCAGGCTCTCGCTGTATCGACGATCCACAGTTCCCTTATTTCCATCATGGTCTCCAAGTTCGCCCTTCTCACCAACCTTTTACTCGCCTCTGCGGCTCTGGCCGTTCCTTCCTCTCGGCTAGGAGCTCGCCTTGCTCGCCGTCGCGAGAACCGCCAGTCGCAACCCATCAACCGTGTCGAGTCGTCTGCTGGCACTGTCTCCAACGTAGAGTACAGCTCCAACTGGGCTGGTGCAGTCTGGGCTGAGGCCGACGTTCGTATCATCCCCATGGTCCACGATCATCATCTTCAATCTCATCCTTATACCCACAGGGGACTTTCACCACCGTCACTGGTACCTTCACCGTTCCCACCCCTTCGGGCAGTAGCGGTGCTGCCTCTGCTTGGGTTGGTATCGACGGTGACACCTGCGGAAACGCCATCCTTCAGACCGGTATCGACTTCACGATCAGTGGTGGAGAGGTTTCGTACGATGGTGAGAGAAGCCGGACTTTTAGTCCGATGTCGTTTTCATCGTTGTTCATTGAACAGCTTGGTACGAGTGGTACCCTGACTACGCCTACGATTTCTCTGGCATCAGCCTCAGTGCCGGCGACGTTATAACGACCACCGTCACTGCTTACTCTACGACTTCTGGTGTAGCGGTCATTGAGAACCTGACCACTGGCCAGACCGTTACGCAGGACCTCACCTCTGCTTATGCTCTTTGCGAGCAGAATGCTGAGTGGATCGTCGAAGACTTTGAGGAGAACGGTAGACTTGTTCCCTTCGCGGACTTTGGCACCATAACCTTCAGTAGCGCCACTGCCTCTGGCCCTAGTGGCACCACCTACACCCCCTCTGGTGCCACCATCATCGACATTGAGCAGAACGGCCAAGTTCTCACGTCCGTCACCACCAGCGGAGAGGACGCGACCATCAAGTACGTTTGAACAGGCGACGACGGGTCAGAGGTCATTCTTTGTAGGAAGAAACAGGCAAACTGTGTTCACTGGCATTTATACCAATAGTGTTGTTTATGGTTTTCCCGGGATGTACAAAATATATGACATATATATCACCTCAGGACCTGCGATGCACTGGCAAGCTAGCGAGACGGTAGTACTACGTCCTAGCCGCTGGATATCGGTTCTCGACCTGGTCAGTTGATCACATCAAAAATATCTCGGATACATTTCCGCACCTGGTGGCAAAGTTATCATCTCCATCTCTGACGGCATCGTAATAAATAGCGTGCTACGTGGAATGAATTGAATTGGATGCTACTTAACGCAACAAGGCTTGAAAAACCTGCTTATATGATCAAAAAAATGCGGTAAGCGGTACAAGAAGTTAGAACCCCAACTTGAATACTTCCGATCGAGCGGGACTGTCGCACCCCCTGATGCACCTCAAAGATAGTCACCGTGCCAGCGGGCCCGAAGTTGGGTTTCACGCTGGCAGCTTGGCATAGCGCGTGATTCACGCCGCGGCGGGTTGTCAGCATCAAACCAAGAACAGAGTTCAAGCCGGCTCCGAGTCACTCCTCGCCGCCATGTCACCTACGGGCTTTTACATTTAGTAAGTCTTCCAGGTTTAGGCCCTTGCGCTCGTGTGGTTCCACGACGAGGTTTTCATTTTTTATGTAAACTCGCTATGGGGCCCACGGCGATTCTATGTGCGTGCTCCGAGTCATAGCACAGTTAGGGCCCGCCGGCCCACTGGCACTGAATTTAACATCCAGATACATCGGTCCTCCAAGAATATATCGCCTACATGTGCTGAGCTGCACTTTTGCGGCGTTATACGGCCAGAACTGTGTTTTCGATTTTCCCATGAACACCAGAAAATCAATCTGAAAGCAAAGATAGAAGCGCATGGTGGGCATCACGATCATGTTTTATCGGTCACAAGTGCACAGGCACAAGGGTCAGAATGGGTTGGTGTTCCAGAAACCATCTGTATCCCCAGGAAGAGCATACATACTAGCGTCCTTTCACGAGAACATCAGGACATGTGCTAAACGTATAAAGGTTGCAGGATGCTCTCTCTCCGTCTCAGGCTTTCGCTGTATTGACGATCCACAGTTCCCTTATCTTCATCATGGTCTCCAAGTTCGCCCTCCTCAGCAACCTTTTACTCGCCTCTGCCGCCTTGGCCGTTCCTTCCTCTCGGCTAGAGGCTCGCCTTGCTCGCCGTCGCGAGAACCGCCAGTCGCAACCCATCAACCGTGTTGAGTCGCCTGCTGGCACTGTCTCCAACGTAGAGTACAGCTCCAACTGGGCTGGTGCTGTCTGGGACGAGGCTGACGTTCGTATCATCTCCATGGTCCGCGATCATGCCAAATCTCATCATTTTACTAACAGGGAACTTTCACCACTGTCACCGGTACCTTTACCGTGCCCACCCCTTCGGGCAAAAACGGTGCTGCCTCTGCTTGGGTTGGTATCGACGGCGACAGCTGTCAAAACGCCATCCTTCAGACCGGTATCGACTTCACGATCACTGGCGGAGCAGTTTCGTATGATGGTAAGAGACGTCAAACTTCCAGTCCGAATTGGTTTTCATCGTTGTTCATTGAACAGCTTGGTACGAGTGGTACCCCGACTACGCCTACGATTTCTCTGGCATCAGCCTCAGTGCCGGCGACGTTGTAACGACCACCGTCACTGCTTACTCAACGACTTCTGGTGTAGCGGTCATTGAGAACCTGACCACTGGCCAGACCGTTACGCAGGACCTCACCTCTACTTATGCTCTTTGCGAGCAGGATGCTGAGTGGATCGTCGAAGACTTTGAGGAGGGCGGTAGACTTGTCACCTTCGCGGACTTTGGCACCGTGACGTTCACTAGCGCCACTGCCTCTGGCCCTAGTGGCACTACCTACACCCCATCTGGCGCCACCATCATCGACATCGAGCAGAAGGGCCAAGTTCTCACATCCGTCTCCACCAGTGGAGAGAGTGTCACTATCCAATATGTCTAAACAGGTGACGGCAGGTCGGTGGTCGCTTTTTGTAGGGAAAACCAGCGAATTATGTTCATTTATACCAATAGTATTGTTTGTTGTTTTCATGGGAATGTATCTTGAGAAAATGACATATGTATCACTTGCGACGTAAGCCTGTGAGACGGTAGTACTACGTCCTAGGTGCTGGATATCGAGTCTCGCTGATCAGTTGATCATATCAAATATCTCGGAGATATCCCCGCACCCAATGGCAAGGTTATCGCCATTCCACATGGCAATGCCGAAAGGCGTCATTCCGGCTGGCTGGTCTGGTTATATTTTCGCGATCCCTAC
This sequence comes from Boletus rufocinnamomeus, assembly GCA_038092675.1. NCBI lineage: Eukaryota > Fungi > Basidiomycota > Agaricomycetes > Boletales > Boletaceae > Boletus > Boletus rufocinnamomeus. The sequence goes on from JBBPQV010000121.1 coordinate 36,070, forward strand.
CTAGCACAGAAGCCTCCTCCCACCACCATTCCCTCACCCGGCTGGTGAACCAGCTGTAGATGGGGTCTCCCCCTCCCATTCGCGGTGAGGTGTGGGTCTCATTCCCTATCTAATCAACGCTTAGCTGATAGTCGTCCTGAACAGCCCTGGAGGGCGGCGGTTGGGGTGGCAGCAGCCCCCCGATGAGAGCTTTCGCAGGCTCGAAACTGCTGCTACCGTCCCGGACCCTACTCCACCTCTGGCCCTAACATCCTGGTCCCTATCTTCGGAGACGGACAACAGATGAGGCACCCAAGTGGATTCGTCGGTCCGGCTACACCACCTCATGTACAGCCTAGCGATCTCTGACCGCGTGCTACTAGTACATCAATGTGGAGTGAATTGAATTGGATACTACTTAACGCAAAAAGATTTGCAAACCCTGCTTTTATGATCAAGAAAGTGGTGAAAAAACTGCAGGAAGTCCTGCGATATGGGGCAACAGTAATTACAGGAAAGTCTTGCAATTGCCAGCCAGCGTCTGGTGTGCGGGATACTGTAAGCTCGCGAGCCTCGGCTAACTGAGAAGGTTGTTTTGTTGATCACGGTGGGGATAGGGGTGAGTGCCGATTCCTCACCGGTTTCGGAACACGCTCGCACAAATAACGGGCAGAGCAACAACCGGACGACTACACAACTCTAATACGATCACTACACCAACGCAGTGGCTCAGCATCATGTGGATTCGGCTGTGCGCTGCTAGCTCAAATTTATGCAAGGGCATGATGCGAAAACACCAACACCATGACACCCCTGATACACCTCAAAGACTCGGATACTTACCCTGCCAGCGAGCCCAAAGTTGGGCTTAACACTTCAAGTTGTTCATCATGGCAGCCCGGTACAACGCGTGATTCATGCAGGCTGCTAGCATCAAACCAAGAAGAAAGTTCGAGCCAGCCCATTTCTCGCCGCCATGTCACCTATGGGCGAGTCTTATTACATTCAACAAGTCTTCCAGGTTTAGGCTCTTGCGTTCATGTGGTCCCACGACAAGGTTGTTACTTTTTGCCTCATGTGAGTAAACTCGTTACCAGGCCCACAGCAATTCTATGCCAGTGTGCGTGCTTACAGCACAGAATGTTGGGGCCCGCCGGCGCACCGAATTTGTCACCCAGGTACATCGATCTGCCAAGAATTTATCGGTTACATGTACTGAGTTAATTGCGGTGTTATACGGCTAGAACCGCGCGCTCACTCGGTCGTGTATCACATTCTACTCGGTTGAAGGAATACCGGTAGAAGGGGAGGCTGGTCCCTTTCTACATCAACTCAGTTTATCTGAAATAGGGCGCCTCTTCACCTCGGATTGGCCACCTTTCGTCATTTTCTCATCGCAAATGCAGATCATCGCAGTGCCTCAGCTTTTGATTTTCCCATGAACACCGGAAAATCACTCCGAAGCGAAGGCAGAAGCACATAGTGGAGCATCACGAACATGTTTTCTCGGTCACGAGCGCACAGGTACAAGGATCAGAATGGGTTGGTGTTCTGGAAACCGTCTGTTTCCCCAGGCAGAACATACCTACCAACGTCTTTTCATGAGAACATCAGGACATGTGCTAAATGTATAAAAGTTGCAGGATGCTCGCTCTCTGCCTTAGCCTCCTGCTGCATCGACGATCCTCAGTTCACTTATCCTCATCATGGTCTCCAAGGTCGCCCTCCTCAGCAACCTTTTACTCGCCTCTGCGGCTCTGGCCGTTCCTTCCTCTCGGCTAGAGGCTCGCCTTGCTCGCCGTCGCGAGAACCGCCAGTCACGACCCATAAATCGTGCCGAGTCGCCTGCTGGCGCTGTCTCCAACGTAGATTACAGCACCAACTGGGCTGGTGCTTTCTGGGCTGAGGGCAATGTTCGTATCATCCCCATGGTCACGAACATGCTAAATCTCATCATTTTACTAACAGGGAACTTTCACCACTGTCACTGGTACCTTCACCGTCCCCACCCCTTCGGGCAACAGCGGTGCTGCCGCTGTTTGGGTTGGTATCGACGGTGTCACCTGCCAAACCATCCTTCAGACTGGTATCGACTTCACGATCACTGGCGGAGCGGTTTCGTACGATGGTGAGAGACGTCAAACTTTTAGTCCGATATCGATTTCATCGTTGTTCATTGAACAGCTTGGTACGAGTGGCTTCCCGACCACGCCTACGATTTCTCTGGCATCAGCATCAGTGCTGGTGACGTTATAACGACCACCGTCACTGCTTACTCAACGACTTCTGGTGTAGCGGTCATTGAGAACCTGACCACTGGCCAGACCGTTACGCAGGACCTCACCTCTACTTATGCTCTTTGCGAGCAGGATGCTGAATGGATCGTCGAAGACTTTGAGGAGGGCGGTAGACTTGTCACCTTCGCGGACTTTGGCACCGTGACGTTCACTAGCGCCACTGCCTCTGGCCCTAGTGGCACTACCTACACCCCGTCCGGTGCCACCACAATCGACATTGAGCAGCATGGCAAAGTTCTTACGTCCGTCTCCACCAGTGGAGAGAGTGTCACTATCCAATATGTCTAAACGGATGACGATGGGTCGGTGGTTGCTTTTTGTAAGGAAAACCAGCAAATCGTGTTCATTTATACCAGTAGTG
>JBBPQV010000122.1:0-38569 GCA_038092675.1 Boletus rufocinnamomeus
ACCATTGGACCTCACGAGTGGTCGATCTGATTTGCTCAAAACACTGTAAAACCCTGGGGACAAGGATCAGCTTTCCGGAACCACCGCACAATGGAAGAATACTCACCAACCCCGAAAGCACCAACTTTCGCGGAGTCGTTATTCCCAGCCGCTAATCCGCACCGGATCGCGAATCAGACTGCAACCCCAAATAAGTGGATGGGGGTACCTATTTCGCCAAGTCTTTTCCAGTCCTCCTCTTTGAAACCACTGCCGTCGTTCTTGATGATCCACTTGCGTACCTATCATGGAGTCAAGGGTGAACCGAGTCCTGACCGAATTAACTGAGGCTCACTTTGACTTCGTCGAGATTGCTAGCAGGTTGAGATTTCTCGGCCTCTCCGGTCTGAAAGTGCACCTCGATGCTGCGCGCATTAGCATCGTCAGCATTTTGAATGAGCTCTCGGAGTACTTGTGTGGCAGGTTAGCGAAGATCTAAGACCAAATTCGAAAAGCAACATACCATCGAATGTTCCAGGGTAACGAGAGAGTATATTCACCAGCGCTCGCTGGTCGACCTCGACTTCTTGTAGATCCGCCACCTGAATAATACCGTTTAAGATCACGTCCAACCGACCGGCCAGGAACGTACATCATCACGCTGAGACATTGCGTGAAGTTAACGGTGCCAACGAAACAGAGGGTGGCGGGAGAATGCAGAGAAAACGTTGGCCGGTGTACTACCAGACGCCCAGCGCCTCGAGGCTGGCCCAAGATAGTAGGCTGGTGACTAGCCCATCTAAAATCCACCGTGGTACGCAGGCTGGCCTCTGAATCGGGCACGAGAGGCAATACTAAACATCCGAATACGACAACGAATCTTAGCATCATTAAGTAGCGATGTGTGCAATGTGTGCCATAAGGAGGCATGAAAGGCTGAAAGCTACCACACGGCGGCGGACAGCGATCGTTAAACAGAGTTCGCAATTTACAAAAATTGGCCGTGTGGATTTTTGAAAGACGGGCATCCCACCTGAACGTCGGTTACAATGTAAAACCCATAGACTACCTCGGCGCGCTCGGCAATGATAATTCTTGCATTCATGGCAAAGGAAAAGAAAGGTATCGAAGGCCTCACAAACCAGTGGTATCCAATCTGCTAGAAAAAGCACCCACACAACAGCATCAGACAGATACACGCACATCAAGATAACCCAACTTGAACTTTCGATCGAACGTATCAAAAAAAAAACGGCATAGCAGATATCCACGTCAATGCATCCACGATCAACCCCTCTCCGAGTCGAAAAACGCAACCAACTGTCCAACGGGAACCTTCCTCCCCGGACCTACCAATGGCTTATTGTCCTTGTTCTTCTCGGACTTGGATTGTCGTCGCAAGACCAGCGGATCGACGAATCGACTACTAGGTTGTTGGTGGTCCCCGCCGGCGTTGTTGTTCGTCCGAAGGTCCGTCGACTGTGACCTCAGACGGTGTTTCGACAGAGCAGCCTGATTGCTCTGCAAAGACGACGCATACGTCGACTGTGCCCTCGCCCTCGGACTCGATGCCTGCCCAGAGTGCCAATCTTCCGCCCCCGCGAGCTTCGCCGCAGCCGCTGCACGCGCGGCACTCTTTTTCCCGACCGTCTCACCATCGTATTCCTCCTCCTCGTCCTCGCTGCTCTCCGTCGCAGCTGAGAAATAGGCGGTACCCATCAGCGCTTTCGATCGCTCCCGTTCGTATTCGGCCTCTACTTCTGGCGGGGCGACGATGGGGCCGCCCAGTGCGACCGTGTAGCGTTTTCGCCCGCCGGAGAGCGGCGTCGGACTGACGCTGCCTCGTCTGGCGCTTTGGATGCTTGGAGGTGGAAGGCCGCTCGGGGTGGGGGACATCATGCGCGTAGGTGGCGACGTGGGTGCGGAAAAGTCGAGGGGAGAGGACATTGGAGGGAGGCCGGAGATAACCATAGATGTCGGTCGTGAAGCTGTGGGAGGAGAGCTGGCGGGGGTGTGCGTTGGTGAGATGACGTCGCTGGGGCTGGCGTAATCTCCTGTGGGGTATGGAAGGCGTGTTCCTGCTCTGGACGAGGCCTTTGATGACCCCATGCGGGCAAGAGGGGGACTTGTGGACTCGCGAGCTGTGAGTGAGGGTGCGCGGCGAGGTGTTGAGTGATTGCCCATGGCCGGCGTGCTTATTCCACTGCCAGGTGGGCTAGTGGAGGATGCTGAGCTGAACGAAGACTCGTGGGCGGTCGCCATCATTGACTCGGTCGGAGGGGCTGAACGCAACTCGGGAGAGTCGTGAACCGCGGTGTTGGTGGATAGGACGGCAGGAGACGTCGCAAAACGTGCCATTTCTCGTCCGAGCTCGGTGATGCGTCCCTGGAGTTCGGTGATGTCGTCTCTGATCGCCCCAAGGTCTGTTTCCGTCGGATGTGTGCCTTGCACTTGTTCGTTCACCCCTTCTTGTTCTTTTTCTTTGGTACGCTCGTTTTCCTTGTCGACGAGCCAGCGCTCGACATCTCCCATGCGCTCCTCGAGGGCACGCACATGGGACACAGTCCAGCGTTCGAGCTTTTCAAAGCGTTTGGCTACAACCAACAGCGTTCCTGCGACATCCAGAGTCCCTGAGGGGCTAAATGACGCATACATGGGAGGCTGTTCACGTGCGGGGGATCCACCTGGCGATGTTCCTCGCTGGAGCGAGATCGGGGAGAGATTAATGGGTTGTGAGGCTGGAGCAGGTGACAACCTAACCGGTGTCTTGTTGGGCGTAGGTGATGTGGGAGAGGAAGACGCTCGAGGGGTAGAGCCACCGGGGGGGATCTTGAGATTGAGATACGCAGGGTCTGCGTACTTGCTCGAAGCAGTCGCAGGCCAATCCTTGGGGTTTCCCTTGGAGTTTCCCTTTTCCTTTTCCTTTGAACGTGATCTAGCTTCATGGATCACCTGCTGGGCGGGGGTGAGGGACTCCTTGTCTTTGGTGGGGGTGAGCCTCGACTTTGCAGCCTGCCACCAGCCCGGGGTGCCATCCTTGGCGGACGAGGCAGGCGAGGGCGGGTTGGGCAGCGTCTGGGATCTACCACGTGGGGGAGGTAATGAGCTGGGAGACCCAGAATTCATCATGGCCAAGACACGTTCCTCCATCGCGCGCCGTTCTTCTGCTTCTCGGGTGAGAATCCGTTCAGCTTCGCGCCTGCTTTGGTCGCGTTCTCGTTGGGCTTCTGCCTCCAGCTCGGCATCGGATGGGAGGACCCGACTGCCTGGCGCAGGGCTGATGAGCGAGTTGACCCGATGTGCGAGGTTGGCCGCAAACTGGGTCACTGATGCAGTGGGGGACTGGCTACGCGCCCACGTGCGATCAGCATCGTCGTTATCGTCGTCGTCGTCATGGTCATCGCCAGAATGGCTGTCCTGGGAGTTTCTTCTTGGTACAATGTCGTTACGAAGGGGCGAGTGTGGCCTGCGGGGGGTGAGTGGCGGGTGTCCGTAGACGGGCTCTGGCTATTCGGTGTCGGTCAGCTGCGCTTATTCGCTGCGCGTGTAAAAAAGGACCGCACCAAGCCCAGCGATGTTGGAGGTGGCTGCGATGAAACGGTCATACGCCGTTGCCGGGCTTGTTGGATAGACGTTGGCGAAGGCTTGGGGGAGGAGAGGGCGTTCAGATTGGCGATGCTCGGGGAGAGTGAGGTCGTTGAGGAGGTGTTGAGGGACTGCGAGGACATCGTGCTGCACGGCGAGCGGGTATGAGATTGGTGCTTGCTCGTTGTGGGCGACGACGAGCACGACGTCCGCGAGGCTGGCTGGGGGCGAGATAGCCGTCCAAGTTCACGACGGGTGTGCGAAGAACCTTCCTAAAGCAGAATTCCCTTGATCTCGCCCGCCTTAGGAGAAATTTTGGACGCGCGCGGCGTGGTCGGCGTTGACGGCGACGCTTTGCTGCGGGTCTTTCTTGAACATTCCATGACCACGACGACGAGCAGCGGCCACTCATGGATTCAAGACGCGCAGAGACGTACGTGCTTGTCCACAGTTCACCTCTCGGGGCTCATTCGCGCCCAATGCCAGGCTCGAGGCGCTCTCTGCATACCTACAACATCAAAGAACCTTGCTCGCACGAACACAAGCCGATATCGAAAGGCTAAAAGAGCTCAGGGCGGAGGCTCTCGCGTCTCCAGAGCAGTTCGCGAATCGCAGCAATTTCCAGGTATCTCGCTTTCTTCGCTTGCCGTACCACACACCTCATCGGTGACCTTGGGGACATGCGCGTAGGAGAATGATGCTTCCACTTCCCAACTGCTGAGAAATGAAGAAAAGATATCAAAGTTGCAAGACTATCATCCTGCTCGGTCCTTCCCAGCCAAGATCGACTGGGAAGCGTTTTCGTCAAGCGGTCTGTGTTTGCCACCATATCCGTGATCGCCCGTTACACTCATCGTACCTCCCCGATTATAGATGCAACACCCCTGCGTACCCTCGCCATTCGAACCCGAATTAATCATACTCAACGAACTCTCCCTTCCAATACCCAGCAGTCCCCGCTCTCTTGTCTTCAGAAATTCGTCAAGGATGCACGTAAAATTATTCTCGACCCCGTATTCTCAAGCTCATCCGCCCCCACTGATATCGTCGCGTTTTCCAATCCTACGGTCACTTCTAATTCTCACGCTAACCCGTCGTCGTCGAACGACCATAATCATATCCCCACTCTTACCTTACCATCGTCTCTCTCTGAAGACGAAAACGAAGAACACCAGCAGCCGCCAGTTATTCAGGAGTCCATGACCGCCATTCGCAAACGCGAACGCGCACGCGCAAAGATTCGAGAATTGAAGAAGCGCAAGATTAAAACAGACTTGGTTGTCGGATGCAAGCTCGGAGAGGAAGGATCTGATGGTGTATTCGTCCGACATGACATTGAGGATGAGAGCGCAGAAGTGGATGTGAACATGGAGACACCACAATCTTGCCTATCTACGCCACTGGACGCCCCTATGGATGTTAATAGCGCTGGGGTGGTGACTCCCGAAGACGCGGCGCAGTAAGCGAAGCTTCCGAATCCGAGAATCCATCAGCCTATTGTTCCCTGGCGGGACAACGCCGATCGGCTATCCCGTACACGTAAACCATCTCTGAAACTCCAGTCTCAGCCTCTGACAGCGCTGACGGAGAATGAGCCGTCGCCTACCTCACTCTCCCCGATGCCATCACAAAGCCTCGGTAAGCGCTGTCGCGATATCGCGGAGATCAACGACCCAGTTCGCAAACCGAAGACGGAACCGCTATCCATGTCGGAGGTAAACGCAGATACGGATAAAAACAGATCTGACACCTACAAGCAAGCATGGTCCGTTTCTGAGCAGCATCTTCTCGAACGGCTTTTGGAAGAGATTCCCGATGGAGAAAGGAACCGGTGCGTGTCTCGGTGAGCTGTGATTTATGAATTGACTCATGGTCACGGCAGGTGGGCCAAAATCTCGCAGGCGATGGGAGGGCGGCGGACGCCAAGACAGGTTGCAAGTCGTGTACAAAAGTATTTTGAGAAGTTGAAACGTTTTGGGGTGGGTGTGGACCACAAGGGGAAGGCGAATTCATAGCTGATAGGACTTGATGTTGGATCACTTGAGGAGCAGATGGCTGGTTGAGCAGAGGAAGAGAGGCAAGCCCCTGTAATCCTAACCCTAACCCCAAACCAGTGGATCCGCTATTTCACAAGGTCAACTTGAACTCACACCGTACCGGGGTTGCCTTGTCTTCTATCATACCAGCCCTACGGCCAACTCCAACCCTCCAGACGTAAACCAGCACGATGTCGACCCAGCGCTTTGATCCGAACAAGGCTGAGAATCTCATCGAGGTGTGCTCTCCGAATGTTTGCGCTAGCACATTGAAACCACGTTGCTCATGAGGGTGAAGATCGAAAAACAGTGCGTGCTCGCACTCCGCGGTGGGTTGCCCTTGTCGCGCTGACGAATCTGTGTCCGAGTCTAGATTCGCGGTCAAGGCTGTCGAACATGCGCAGGTAAGTTTGCGCGCTGCTTTTGGGGTCATGTACCCTGCGTGTTTAGCTCCGACGGCCGATCCCATCTAGACGTACTGGAATCTGCTTGAAAAGATTCCACCGCGTGAGCTCAGGCTGACAAAGTCGGTGACTTGGTTCATTTTACGTCCCCGTTGAATAACAAATATGTCGAGCTAGGTTGGACGATGAAATCTTTGAGCACACCATCGCCACGTTTCCCGAGTTTAATGCGGAGGGGCACGAGAAACTCTTGAAACTTGACGAGGACGGGCTCAAAAGTGAAGAGGGTAAGAAGAAGTGGAGAGATTTCATCAATCAGTGCGTTCACCTTGTTATCTGCTATCTTACCCGGACGCTGACACATACCTATGCATCTTTGCATCTGGGCGATTCTATGATAGATATGAAACCAAAGTAAAGGATTTCAACTTTGGTTCTCTCATACGTACGGACGCAACCAACGAGTATTCCGAGACAAACACCATTTTCGGTCGGTTCCAATCGTTATTGATTGGCGTTCGTGCTCACTCTACGACTGTCGCCCAGTGACGCGGATGCAGTTCTACGCTATCGAGGTGGGTACTCAGTTAACTCACCCTAACTTGATGACATGACACCGCATGATAGATTGCTCGCAACCGACTCGGTCTCAACGACAAGGCGCACGAGAACGCCAAGGCTGATGTGGAGAAGGAACGCCTGAAGAAGGAAAAGGAAACCACGAAGGCTGGCAAGAAGCACGGAAAATCATAGCCAGACACCAGTGCATATTGCAGCTGATCGTGGCCTTTGTCACATCAAGATTTGTAGTGTAGCTGTACTCTCTCGCTGGGTCAAGGCGGCCGTCTGGCACGGTTCATACGTGTTCAGCACGGAAATGATTTAACCGTGGACAGTTGTGCTGGAGCCGAACCTGAACAGGAGCATGAAGTACGACCCTGAAAAGAAGTTTAGTAAACCGGCCTGTATAAAACCCTGTTTCCCTGTCACATCGTCACTCTTGCACGTGATGTGACGGGTCGTGTCAAACTGTCACGCTTTCCCCAGGACGGTCTACGCCATGGACGACGACGACGTGATATCGATACACTCGGACCAGTCCGACAACCAAGAACATGTGTCCCGCCGCGAAATCCTCGAGCCCGTCGTACGGCGTGTCGTGGATGCTCTCGGTGGCCACGAGGGCGGCGAGTACCGCATGGGAGACGAGGTAAATGGATGTCTGCGGGATCTCAAAAAGTTGTGGCGCAAGGACGACACAGACGACGAACGTACCGTTGCGCGGATTTTCTGGGAGACAAGAGTCCTCCCTAACGACCTGGTTCCCATCCTCCTCGCGACCGCGGGCAAAGGACACGTCGAGGACAAGCGCGCCGTCGCGTGTGCTGATCTTATCACCGCAATGACCTGGCCCATCGATATGGCCGAGGAGCTTCGAGAGCTGGACGAGGAGTTGGACAGGGGCACGGACTACACGCAGCTTACGCTGAGTCACTTGAACTACAAGGCAGCGCTTCTCAGACCCGGCGTCATGCAGGCCCTGTTTTGTATCATGTTGCCTCCTCTGGCGAAACCAGCGAAAGAACGCCAGGAGCGTGACGGCCAAATTGTCAATGTCGTCCTTCATCTTATCCGCAATCTCATTTTCATCAAAGACCCCCCTCCGAATATGCATACAAGTGCCGATCAAGCGGCATATTCTTCCCTTCAGACGAAGCTCGTCAAGGCATTGTCTGAAACACACACCCTCGACCTGTTCCTCACTATTGCCGCCAACAACGATCAAGATCCGCTATTCAATGCGTCAAACACGCTCGTTCTGGAAATCTTTTATCTCTTATTTCGGGGTATCAAGCCGACGGCGTTGACTATTGACCAAACCAAGGTGATTTGTCACATTGTTCGCGTGTAGAACAAAGTATTGAATGAAGGTCACGCAGCAACCTGCCCAGAACCTGCACCGCCTCTTGGCCGCCGAGGACAAGAAGAAACGGGACGTTGCCCGCAATGCATCATCTCGGCATTCGCGATTTGGTACAACCATCGCGGTTCGGCTCAATACCAACAAGAAGGCCCCAGTTGACCGCAGTGGCGATAATGCTGAGTCTTCGGCCACAGCCGGTGCATCCGAAAGGGGGTCGTCCTCGAGGCCGCTGGTCCTTCACCGTCAAGCGGCGATTACTCAAGAATCAGGAAGTATGTTGGACATTAAAAAGCACCAAAGAGCCCGGAAACCCAACAAAGTTGACGAGTTGACAAGAGAGGACAGTCTCTCCTTGGAGGCAAGACTGGTCTTGCAGGGATTCGCGCGGGAGTTTGTGGAGTCTTGTTTTAATCGTGTGTTTGGCGGCTTCCTATCTCGGCGGGGTTCTCACACCGTTCTGCTTCTCCGTAGCGTTTCTTTCCTCATTGTTGAAGGACATCAAGTCGGAGCGACCAAAGATCACGGAGAAGGACCATCTTCGTCTGTTGTACACCACCAAGTGGCTACTCGAGTTCTTCCTCAACCTACGATCCAAGGAGAGCATCGTCGATGGCCACCGGAGGTGGAATCTCGGGCTTGTCGCGGGGGTTACTGATAGAAGCTGGATCGTTTGGGTCCTGAAACGAATGAGGGAGGCGATGGAAGAAAAAGTTGGTTGCATATCGTTTTTAATTTTCTGTGTTCTTTCGAAACTAATCGGTGGCGTATTTTCTGTTTAATTTTTCTAGCCCAAGATGTGGAACGAATTGCAAGCGGGTATAGAATGCCTAACGCAACTCCTTCTCTTGATCGACAACATGTCCTCATCGGTAATCTCCGATCCCGATCTCAACGACGCCGCGCGGCTGCTTCAGCAGCAACTGATCTATAATGGCGATGTTCTTGACATCGCTTTGGAAAGTTTGCGATCTTACAAGGAAGGCACGCAGTCATTGACTTATCTTAACTCGAGCGTGTGTTTGGCTTATGAGCTTCTACGCATGTTGGAGCGTTGGGGGAAGGAGAACAGCAGTGCGACGTACGTGAGAAAGAAGGCGATCAGAAAAAAGAAAGGCAAAGGCAAGTTTGGGTCCTACTTCTCCGTCTGACAGAGCATGGTATCAACATGACCCGGTTATGAAGGCAATGGTATTTCAGAAGAAGATGGCGTGCCTGACGTTGAAGACGAGGGTGACGCGGAAGAGGAAGAAGATATGATGCACGAGACAATGTTCACTTTTGAAGCCTTCGAGATGGTACGTGGCTGAGCATACATGCACGCGCCGCACGGTTCTAGACTGACAAAGATAATCACAACTACGCCCGGCGACAGAAATTCGCTCACTCCGAAATTACACGGACATTGCTGGTCTACCTCTCACGCTACAAGGAGTTCGACTCTCCGGAGTTAATGACGAGGGCTGTGAACCTGATTCACAGACAAGTCGTAAAAGCGAAGGCGGAAGGGTTATATTTCAATGTGAGCAGCGGTTTCACCTACTAAACGTGCGTTTATACGTACGTCGACAGGCCTCGACTCTGCATCTCTTGAAATCGATCCTCGATGATCAACGGTCGCTTCCGAAGGACCAGCCATACAAGGATCTCATAAAACTGATAACGTTCATATTACGGAAGTTCTTCAAAACCGTGGAGGAAGAGCCATTCCTCATGATTGAGGTGAGGCATTCATCTTAGCTTATCTACTGCCCGCTGGCCACAATGCTTATCAAGTCCCCGGTTCCTTGCAACGGAGGCGTGGTATCCTATGAACCGCGGACACTGGAAACAATACTCTAGTTGGGAACCTGAGCAGAAAGCCAATCGCAGACAAGAGACGGCCGAAGATGACGGTGATTTCTCAGGGGAAGTCCTGATTAAGAAGGGGTATACGTGGAGCGAACAGATCGGTATTGCCGTTGCTGCGCTCGTTGAGGAAGGCAAGTCTGAATTGGTGGAGTGGGTGAAAGACGTAAGTGGACATGCCTCGCCACGCTGTCGACACAAGGCTGAGGGACCGTTTGTCATCATGGGGTGGGTCCAGATCCTCGTGTTAGTCATCCGCCAGCGTCAGCAGATTGTCGATGAGACGGATCGGAACAGACGGGATGACGATGCCGACGGGATGGAGGACGTTCCTCGAACGAACGCTGGTCTTTCCAAGGAAGCCATTTCCGGGTTCACCGACTATGGTGCGTGTGGCCATCCCTGGTATACATGGAGGACGCTGAGCAGAACCGTGCAGAAATCCCTTACATCAACGATGAGCATGCCAATGCTGCTACCAAGAACGCGATGCTCAAGCTTGTGTTCCGTCTGCTGGAGTTTACGATCCTGGCGGAGGGTACGTCACGTCTCCCTGGCGGGATTCTAGATTTTTTTTTTCAGCTGAGTGATTGTAGATGCCGAGGAACTTCAATGGGTCGTGCCCGCCTCGATCGTGCCGTCCATTCTACGGGAGCGATTGCACGTTGTCGATCAGTTCCTCAAGAATCCAATCGACCTGGAGGGAAAGAAGGCGAGCGAGATACTCGGTAAGAAAACACGCAGACGCCGCAGGCGGCGATCGCCATCGCTCGGCTCCGACGTCGAACTTCCTGATGACGAACCCCGACGTGGCAAGAAGGAGAAGAAGAAGAAGGAAGAGAAGAAGTACAAGTCCGCTCAGTTCATCGGGGACAGCGATGAAGAGTACGGCGACATGGAGGCTTTCCTTGAAAGGGAAAGAGCGCTGCGGGAGAAGACGGCGCGCGCTGCCGCCGAGAGCGGCAAGATTGCGACGATGCGGTCGAGTGGGACGAAGAAGAAGCGGCGAAAGAAGGGGAAAGATGCCGTCTTATCGAGCGCAGAGGAGGACGATCCGGCGCGTGTCGGTAGCAAAGTATTCTCGGACGATTCCGGCAGCGATGATGAAGTCTTTAAGCTGCTGCGCAGCAGTCGGTCGCCGTCCCCCCCGCCGAAAGCCAAGACGCGACCGAAACCGCGCTTGGTCCAGAAGCCCAAGCCCGCAGCGGTAGACGAGGCGATCAACATTTCGAGCGATTCTGAGCAGCCGGCAGGTGCACAAGGGGGGCGCGCGTCGCCGACGTCTGCGGTTGTTCGGCCTACAAAGAAAGGACGCCTTGTGTTATCGGACGATGACGTGTAGCTATCTGATGTATGGGTCGTACGTTTCTCCTGAGGAGATCTATAATGTCTTGCTTTCTTTTCTTCTTCTTCTTAGTCCGCCTAATAAGCCTTTTGCAACAGGGATAGATAATCCTCCCAGACGGTCATGTCCGACAGTGTCTGCTGACCGCACGATAGGGCATTTTCCCCTGGCAATCCCCGATATTGTGTACTGGCTGTGCAACTCTTCAGCGCCCAATATCCAGGGACCCAATCGCGTCGTATCACAGGTCTTGAACGCCAAGTCACCGTTAGTCCGACCATCAACTCCCTTTGATAGATTGTTCGGACTGCTTGCTGCGTATTAACATCGCACAACTGCGGCGACCTGACGAACCCGGTGGAGCTGATCGAAGCTAGCTTTTTTCTCCCATAGACTTTTTACTCGCGCGCACGCTACCCTGCTTGTGTGGCGGCGTATTTCTTCCCATCGTCTGTTCCATCAGTGCATGATCTCACCTCACAAGGGTTTGGGAAGGGCGCCACAACGACTGTTGACGTTGACCGACCCTTGCCGGAGGACTGGTCACTGATGCGGTTATACAGGTACGCTTTTGCGTTCGCGTTGGACACACAAGTTACGATGGGGTTTATGGCATTCGCGGAACGCTTCGGTCGCTCCGCTCACGTTTCCTCCCCCTTTTTCCGCGCACGTAACGCGATCATGACCAAGGACACATCATGACACAATTCCGCCCCGCACTACTACAGTAGCAGACCGCCGGCTTATTGTTGCGTCGCCCTTTTTTTTTTTTTTTGAGTTTGCTCACATTATCGTCGCTTGTTGAGGTTGGAGATTGGGCGTGGTCTGGGGAGATTTCTCTCCGTTGCTCAGGTTAGGAGGCGGGCATACGGACCGTGGGGCGAGAATCATGATATGATTCAGAGCCGACGAACGATGCCGTTTTCAATCTTGCCCCCAATACTCGCTGGAGAGCGCTTTGAATTTTTCGGGCGATAAGTTTGATGAGTCCGTCCTTCATTCCCGGGAAACCCCCTATTTTATTTTTTCCTCTTTCTGCGCCTCGGACACTAGCTCAAACACGAATATTTTACTATACCCTCTTCGGAGAGGGAGGGGGGGTGCAAGCGAGATAATTAAGAACGACCTACGAGAGTTGCCTTAATGAGTTCATTCTTACATACAAACGAAGGGGCAAGGTACGTTGCAATTCTTTTGCGCATCTGATGGCCGTTTCATGTTAACGTTGTCGATTATGTTAACCCACGTCGAGATTCCAAAAACAAGGACCGCATCTTTGTTTCCCTGTTCGTTCCCACCCACCTTTTCTTTTTTCTTTTTTCTTTTGTGATTCGCGGTTGGCGCTCTCGGCGATTGACTTTTTGTCGAGGAGTCAACGAAACAATGGGGCAGTTTCTTTGTCGGTGGCCATGGTGACTTTTTTTGTTTCCGGCGTCTTTTTTTTTCCCCTTTGTTTCTGATTCGACATGTCGTTTTCGTGGCACTTGTATTACTTCCGGTGCTTGGTTTGGTAGTAGTTTGCGTAGTTTCCTTTTTCCCATTTCTCTCTCTTTCTTTTGCCCCCGTCAAACGTTGAGCATTTCGGAATAATGAAGCCGCTCACTGAGTACTTTTTTATAATTATTATCTCGGCTAGATAAGTAACGGGCCCTCTTTTTTTTTTCTTTTTTTTTTTTGGATATATATACATACAATCAATGAAATGAGCCTTGAGCTTTCCACGAGGCTTTGTGTGGGTCTAACCATGTATAGTCATATTTGCGAGATACGCCGCATCTCGGTTTTCCCCTTGTCAAAATAATCCAAGAAAAAAAACGGATTGGTTTTTTGGACACGTTCAGGTTCGCAGCAAGTGTCACCGGCGTTCTGATTCGTAAATACGCAGGACTGGACTCGACAATCACATGGCATCTTGAGTCGGGAGCATAAAATAAATAAATTTTTTAAAAAAGTGTCCGTTTTGCGCGAGAACCGGAGGGGAAAAGAGACTGCGGGAATTCCAAGATTCGAGATTCAAATGTCCATAGATGGGTTTTTTTTTTGGATCCGTTCGACCCGCCATCACGACTTAGCATCAAATGTACATGCGTGTGTATATATGAGTGTGTGTACGTGTGTGTGCATGTGTGGACGCGAACAGATAGGACGAGGACGGTGAAGGCTCTAATTGGAGCTATCTGCGACTTGATACGGTACGAGTGGCGCGGGCGCGGGCTGTAGATATCTTAGGCTGCATGGAGAAAAAGACAAAAAAAAAGGACCCGTTCAAGCCTTTGGCCGGTCACACCGAATTTGAATAGGTTTCACTTTTTTGTTTTGCAATCGTATTTTACCTGGAACTGCGTCGGGTTATCCGCCACTGATACTGATACCGATGCCGGGTCCGCGTTCCAAGGAAGACGGAAAAGGGATATGGTGAAAGGGAAGCAGGAGGGAAGAGATAAGTGAGGGGGCGGACGGTCTCGGCACATGTACTCGGCACCTTCGTGCTCCCCTCCCAATTGGAGCCGCGTCTGATCACGATCCCTTTTTTTTTTTTTTTTTTGCGCAGTGGATCAAAAGCTACCGAATGGGTTTTGGAGTGTGACAGATAATTATACTTTAGCGAAGAGGACCAGTCTCAGATCCACCCCGCTCAAATGCCACCCCCCCCTTGTCCCCCCCCTTCCCTCGATGCAAATTAGACGTAGGTTGCGCTTGTCAAGGGTCGAATGTCGGAACGGGACGTGATAGGTTACATGGACGGCAACAGCGAACATATTAATATTATATGCGGATATTCAGCCCCGATGGAAGGCATTCCAACCAATCAGCGCAAGGGCCCAATCGCGATCAATCTTTGGGTGCGACATGCACAGCCGGGTACGTGGGAGCACCTCAGTCGGCAGACGCCGATTGAATTGAGTGGGGCCAAACGGGTTTCTTTATTTTTTTATTTTTTTCGAGTGGAGATACGAAGCAGCTAAGATGGCGGCAAAAGCCAAAGGTTGTGATGCCCAAGTAGGGGACAACATGGCCATGCTATCAACGGACTTGTGCGGCACCTACGAGCACGCTAAAAACGTGTTTTCATTTTTTGGTGTGGTGTCCTTGGTCGCAGAGGGACACGGTGGATTGGCTGGTTCGGAGGTATACCGCACGGATCTCACAGCGGTGCATAAGGTCCGGCCGCGCTGTATGTATCTAGGATACAATACAAAGGAGTGCCAGTAACGGGCGACGTGGACGACCTTGTCACGAACGGAATCTGATGTCGCTGAACTGCATATCGATCGTGCAGCAGGATAGAACACTGAGAGGACGAGTGATAGCCGGTATGATCAGCTCAGAACCAATAAGGCAAGCCATGATTTGAGACCGTAATTTCATCAAAGACGGCAGGGTGGGAGGCGTGTATGTACCTCTCGGATGGATGGTCGACACATCGAAGGAAAATCTGTACCTACACATTGAACGACCCTTGGGGCGAGATCGCCAAAGAATGCCATATTGACGAGGTCGGAAATGGAGCGAGATCTCAGGAAGAGCGGAGCGTGACGGAGTCCCTGAAGCGGGCCCAAGTCGCTCAGATGACCATGTCTGGGAAGGGGAAGCAGATCGGGAATTGGATGTGTACTTGCCGTGGTATCCGAGGGATGATAAGCTGCTGGAACGCTCACGCTGGGACAATGAGCGAGAGAGGCCCTCGATCATGGTAGTACTGCAGGAGGTGTTCAGACCTCGTGTGGTACTCAGCGAAGAAGGGAGGATAACGAAAGCGGCAAAGGGGGGACAGAGGGTCGCGGAGATATCTGAGTCTGAAATAAATGGAAGCAAAAGAGGAAAAGCGGAGCCAAACCCGAAAAAGAATATTTGGCTGATCGGGGATCAACAGAGGAACGCATCCCTAAGGCACAGCGGCATTGGTGACGACCGCAAACTGCCGGGGGCTTCTGGGTGCAGGCCAAACCGTTTGGGACTGGGGGCGACGAGGAGGTGGTGGAGGGATGGATCGACACAGGAAGAGGCAGCATGCAGCGATCAGCTGTGTCTGTGGTCCGGAGGGGGCGGCGTGGGGGATGCTGGATGCGTCGGGCGGGTTCCACGGCAGAAGGTGATTGCCTGGCTTTTCAAGGGTGTGGTTCTCGAGTTCGTCGAGATTTGATTTGAGATTTGTTGGAAGAAGTAGTGGGAGCGACAAGGTTTGCCACCAGGGTCGCGTTGAGGACATGTCGGCTGATTTGACAAGGCGAATAATTCGGAATCCGAGGCAGTGGATTCTTTTCGGACTAGCCAAGACAGAGCGTCCGTCCGGGCGTCTCATCTCGCTGCAGTGCGCCATACCGAACTATAATAACTCTCCCTCCTTTTTTTTTTTTTCAACCCCGACCTCTTCCTCTCCCCCCAAGTTACGTGATAACGTTACATGTCCTCGATGGCTCACGCCGCTGCTGAACCCGTCTCGTCACAACAGCCTGATCGACCAGAGCGCAGCCGTAATGCCAAAGCCCAAGCTCGCCATCGTGCAAAGCGAAAAGCCTACATCGAGCAGGTATGTCCTCACCGTCGCGGAGACTTTGAAGCTCCGCGTCCGCAAACGCGACCCCAACGCGTCTCATGCCCGCTTCCGCAGCTCGAGCAGACCGTCACAAAGCTCCAGACCGCACTCGGCTTCACCCCCGACCAGGTAGCCGCCCTCCCGCCTCCCCTCGTCAAGATTCGTGAGCTCGAGCAGGAGAACACTCGCCTGCAAAAAGAAAACGAGGAAATGAGACGCCTCCTCGGCGAGTCGGATCACAGACATCTCTCCGACTACAGGAGGCATTCCCTCCACTCCTTCCACGACTCTCGCAGCTGTGACCGCGACTTCAAGAAACGAAAAATGGACGATCTCTACATTGTGAGCCTCGTCCTTGCTTATTCTCCCCCGCAAACTCACTCGCGTGCTCCAGGGTCCCGACGCATCCCACCCCGACACGCTCCCCCGCCCCCCGCCACTAACGATCCCCCAGCCGCTGTCCCACCACCAATACAGCAACATCCAATCCCACAACTCGTCCTCCGCCCACGGTGTCTCGAGTAACGGCTCCTCCTTGTTCAACCTTCATGCCCCCGCCTTCCACCAATTACCCAACACCCCCTCCGGCTCTAGCTCAACATCCAGTCCTCCATTTTCGGCGAGTATCATTCCTGTATTTCACACCTCCTTGTGAGGCTACGAATGTATAATGACCATATTGTCTTCCGCCCACCAGCAGCCCGCCCAAATGAATCACTCGTCGCATTCACCCGCGAACAGTCGTCCCAGCTCATTATCACATACCACTCTTACCAACAATTATCACGCCAATCACTACGGCTCCGTCAAAGTCGAGGACGATCATTATGGCGTAAGCATACGCAATCTCTCGTATTATTATCCCCCTCATCTTTCAATTTCCAGTCTTCAAACCAACACCACCACCACAACGGGCAGTCGAATCACTACCACACAACCCTACCACCGTTTGCACACACTGTCTCCGACGCAGCCGACATGGACAGCTGGCATGCACACACTTATTCGGCCGAGCGGGGTGGACAGGTGCACCGCTAAAACATCATGCCCAAATCCGTCTGTTCTTCATTCTCTGTAGAATATACCCCATTTATTGCTATCGTCGCACCTCGACCAGCTTGTCATTGCATCCCATGTTCTTTTCGCCGCACCATAGATTCATCCACATTTTACTAATACTTATTTTCTGCACCGTACAGCTTTATTCAGGCATTCTAGTGGATATGTGCATGCATGTATAATAACTCGTAGCTCTCCTAATGTAAATACGCAGCTTGTTGGCAAGAGTGGTGTCGGATCGAGCGCTGTCATGATCGAGAATGTAACCGCGTTGTGGTGACAGCTGTTAGTCATTTTGATGGCCTTTGAGTAAGACTGTCAATTTACCTCGATTTGTGGGGATCTGACACTGTTACGTATTTATGTTGTATATTCCCCGAATTTCTCAGACTCATCTCGTCCGGCGCCATCGTTGTATATCACGCCGACTGACCCTTCCGGAAAAAATGCTCTTCATCGAATGGACGTTGGCACGGGCGGCATTTTTATGCCAATATGGCCGCGACTGTTGCCGAATAGCAGCGAAGCACGCTAGTCCATGCGAGGATCGATCGATCGATCCTTCTGATGGAAACCGTCGCATTCCCAGCCTTCCATGATCCATCATCACCGTCTTTTGATCTCTCCGCACCAAGTGTCTAGCAATGTTCCTTCCCTTTTTTTCTCTCAACCAGATCCGGGATGGAAATGGAAGTGTTGGCCACTGTGCCGCGCCATCGATATCCAGTCGAGTGGAGCGGGCCACCTACTCGCCTCGACTCCGGTCGTTCGGACGGCGCGTCGTTTCAGCCCAGCCACCAGTATATTTTCACTGACACAGAGTTCAGAGGTCAGTCGTGATTTTCATCGCAGCCGTGATGCAGCGGCCATGGTGGAGTAGTTACCCTGCTGACCTGTGGATGCGATGTCAAAATGGCTCCAACGAGGCACAGCACGGTCCGTGCCACTGCCGAGTGTCAATGTCACTTCGGTCCAGCACAGGTTCCGGGGCCGGATTCCTTTGCGCAGCTGAACCCCGGGTCCGCGCGTGAAACAGCGTTTGTTGTCCAAAGCGGGTCAACAACGTGCCACCCCCGTCCACAGTCGCGATCCACACGGATCCCTCGTGGCCGACAATACGCCACTCCGCTGTGGGCCGTCGTGTGTCGGACCACCCACAGGACCTACATAACCTAGTCATGTTATCCATCTCGCCAAGATCACTCCCATTCATTCCTTTTACTTTTCCATTCCCGTCTCCCTATGCCTGCAGCCGAGTCCGTGCGTCCAGCATCCTACGTGCCCTGTCGCTTCGCATCGGGCACGTTCCCCGTCTCGAGAAATTACAACCTAAGACAGATGCTGTACAACTATTCATATTCAAAAAGCAGGGACGACGAATCAAAACGGGATCCTTCCGACCAGGTCATTCCTTCATTCCCTTTTAGCGATGTCCCTGTCTACGCGGATACGGTGGATATTGAAAGTGAGTTGTGCATATATGATATGTCAGCTCATCAACACTTTTGTTCACACGCGCTTGAATTTGTCCCAGCGCTGGCGTTTCATGATTTTTGGGGTTGTCGGCTGACACCAGAGAATGTGGCCGCCGGCATCTGGACGGACGATATCCGCTATCATGTTTGGGTGGCGACAAAGCGCGTCGTCGAGTCCGGACAGTAAGCATGTCTTCTCACAAGATGATACTTCTTATCGTTCCTCATCCATTGCTTTAGAATCGAACTTACCGACAAAGAAGCGCTCATCCGAGCGGTGATGGACCAATTTGTGAGTCCTACTTCGCAAGACCCTTGGGTTTGACGTTTGGGCCGCTCATAGATGGTCGAACTGGGGCTGGTCCTCCTCGACCTGTGTCCCGGCCCACTCATTCTCTTTGTTGATCCGCGTCTTCATGATGATTCAGAGAAGATGGTATCGAGGGCCACTGCAATGGTGGCCAAGTTCGATGAAGTGCAAGTGCGGAGATGGCGAATCATTGTAACAGTTCGACATCCCATCTATACTTCCTTTATCAATGTCCAAGCTAATATCCGTGCCTCTTTTTCGGTACTAGTTGCCTGCCACTGAAGATGGTATCCGTGCTGCTCAGGAACTCACCAACCGACACGGGATTCAAACGAACCTGTCACTGGTATCGTGCCTTGCACATGCTGCTGCGTGTATCGAAACGGGTACAGGAATGGTGAGCATGAGTGTCGATTCGGTGAGCTGAATGTACGCCGGTTTGTCCTGAGGTGACTTACGATACTGCCATCTAGGTCATGGAATGGTTTGAACAGCAACGCGGTATCCGAGCAGGACATATTTCAAAAGATCACCCTGGCATCGAGGCGATACAGTCCTGTGCCACCTTCATACATCGTCATGGGATTAACGCCACCCTGCTCACGACTGATGTTCGAAAGGTACATTGTATGGTCTTGTTCCTGCCCTCGCGACGTTGATCCGTCTGGACAGTGGGCCGAGTTGAAGCAATTAGGTGGCATCTGCGCGACGGCACTCAAAAAAGACCAGCTGGACCAGATTCCGATGCAACGAATGGCGACGTGGTATCCACGACCAGGCGATAAGTCGCCCGCGACCCTCCATGCTCTGCAGGCAGAGTATCCATCGCATTATCTGGATTCGAACAAGGGCTTCCTGGCGTCTCTCCCTGCTGAAAGTCGAAGCTTGGTCTCTGCTGTACTCTACGTGCGCCTGGCCAAAATGGCCGTCCAGATGGAAGCGATCGAAAAGGTTGTCTGGTACGAACTTAAGCGACGCATCCGTCTGGAGACGATTCCGCTCGAACTTCTCTATCGTCGTCCATCCTCGCCGACCGAGGAACGACCCTCACGCAAGTCGACGTCCAGCAGATCCACACCCTCTAAACAGTCCAAATCAAGATCCCGGCGCAGCTCTCGACAGGAGAAAGAACCCTCCCCGAAAGAGTCCATCCGCGATACGTTGGTCGAAGGCGTCGACTACTTTTAAAATTCACTCCACACTCCTTTCCAATTTTTCTATTCTTCCTCTCCCATCCCTCTCTTTGCAACTACCCGTTCCGACGCATCCCCATTTGTATGCCCTCCTTGCAACCGTTTTGTATTTTGCGGCCGCAATGTGATCTTATCTCCATTTTGAGTATCCGCGGCCCAAATGATAAGCCAGTTCTTTTTTCAAACGTTGACATGTTTTTGTTTGATGGGCGGCGAACGTCGTCCTCCCCCTATCCGTCATCGGTTGGAGTCACAGGTGACCAGTCAGGCAGGATCACCAGACTCGTTCGCTCTGTCTCCGCTCTCGACACTTTCGAACTATATGGGCCCCTGAATGGTGGGGGGACGATCATCATATCTGTCGACGGCACTGGATGTGGCGGCCGGGGCCGCCGCCCCTGAGTGTAGCCACCCAGTGACATTGACAGTTGCGGGGGTCCAACATCGTATCGTCGTATGTAAGTTCAATGTCAGCTGCGGCCCGCGCCTATCGTTGTCGTAATCACGTCCCCCCCCCTTCAGAAAGACGCGGCTCGGTCTCTGCCGGATATGAACCCACTTTAGTGGATTTTGGGAAGGTGCGTCCCAGAAGAAAAAAAAAGGCGACAAGTGGTCAGCGACATTGGTGATCCCAAAGAGGGTAACGTCCGGTTCCGTCGTGCGATTTCTCGAGGCTGATATGGTATTGGCGGGTGGAAGCGGAAAGACGATCAATCCCGTTCCTCGCTTTTGCAATGTAGTATGCTGCATCTCTATCTCTTTTTAGGCGCGACTCAACGATGATGGTGGCGTGGCGTGGCGGGGAGGGGAGGAGAGACGGTATGGCACTTTGCCAATCATCTCGACTGACAGAAGCAGCCATCTCGAAGAAGAAGAAGAAGAACTTGTTCGCGAACGAGTCTGACGAACACGTTTTGGCCGAACCCGGAATAGACACATTGTCGGTCTTTTCTTTCTGTTTCTGTCACTGCTTTCTTCTTCTTCCTCCCCGCGTGTGTGCGTGCGCGTTTCGTCCGTCGTTTCGTTTTCGTTTTCGTTCCGGTGACCCTAGGTGCCCCCCCTCAGGTTCCCTCCCCTCAAATCCACCTCATTGTCGCCGCACAAATGAACGGAAGGATCGGTTAATGCAATACGAGTTCGGCTCGGTATCGCCTTATCTCCTCGACCGCGTATTTTAGACGTGTACAGGATTCTGGAAGCGTCCCCAATCAAGGCTCACCACTGGTGGGAAAACACTGACGTGCACTGTCAGATCGCGGCAAGATGTCCCGGGTCGAATCCAAGCTTCCATGTCAAACAAAAAAAAAAAGACACACTCCAACGGGGGAAAAAAACAAGGACGCGCGTACTTGGGAAAAGGGGATTTACAGGCATACATACATTGCATACGACACGTCGTCCCCGCTTCTTTCTTTGCTTCCTCGTGATCTTGGCTCACCGGCACCATCACCACCCGACGCCGGATAGCTCAGAGTGCATCCCAAAAACGCTCCCATCGTGACTGCGGTCCGCCCAGTTTCCCGCGCGCCAAAAATTCCTCTTCCTCGTCATCAATCTCCTGTTTTCCGGTGATAAGATCTACCTTGGCAGCGGGAATGGTACTAGTTCGGAAGTAAACTTTGTATCCCACCCATAGGACGACGAAGATGGGAATCGGGATGTAAGAACTGACGAGTATTCAATGGCAGCTGTCAATAACAATAATAATAATAACAATAATAAAAAGCGGAGATGAACATGGAAACCAGCTTTTCCGGCCAGATTTTAGCGAGGAACCCATTTTTCTTTTTCTTTTTCTTTTTATTATATTAAAAAAACGGTGGCACTCACGTGATGAAAGAAGACGACGCGAATGGCAAGAACGTGCTGAATCCTTGGGAAGGCGTTCTTGTTGATTATTACGGCACAATACATCAAGCGCAATATATGGGTAGGCCCCAGGCTTACCATTAAATGTTAAGACGAGCCCCGTAAAAGACAGTGCAAACCACGAGCCGAATGGTTGTAATGGAGCCTTGTAGGGCAAACTGTTACGATCAATCCCTTGCGCCTTCAGAGCGCGCATGAATGCACTGCATTATCCGAAATCAGCTCTCGAGCCATGGTCGTGACAGCACACACGTATTCATAATGATGGCCGAACTGACATGTGAGTGTAGGATATACACATCCACGTAATCGCGCCGAAGCTTGCAATCAAGTTCGAGAACCAACCAAAGGCTGGATAGTAATGAAAACGAAAAAAGAAAAAAAGGCAAGATGAGCGGAGGTCGAGTGGAAATAATAAAACCTTGATATGCCTCACCGACGGAACTGGACGAGCTGGCGTTCAAAAACGTCAAGAAGCAC
Source organism: Boletus rufocinnamomeus (assembly GCA_038092675.1). Classification (NCBI taxonomy): domain Eukaryota; kingdom Fungi; phylum Basidiomycota; class Agaricomycetes; order Boletales; family Boletaceae; genus Boletus; species Boletus rufocinnamomeus. The sequence goes on from JBBPQV010000122.1 coordinate 22,042, forward strand.
ACCAGCGTATTCAGTAGCAATGCTGGCCAGGGGACACCCCACCGGTTGACTTTGGCAAAAATTCTTGGCGCCTTCCGCTCCACAGCTAGGCCGTATAATGTCCTCGATCCGATATAGAGATCTGAATTTGAGGCACTGAGGACAAATATTAGGACGATAGCGTTGATGACATGATTGATAGCGCGAATCCCAGCCAACGTCGTGACTGTTTGAAAATCAGATAACGATACTACGTGGAAACACGCTACTGACCCACTACGAAAGGAGACGCAGCTGCGCCGGCTTTAGATGTATTGGCGACGAATAAGGTCTCAGGAACAGTTAGGCAAGGTGGGAGCGATCAAAAGTGTGGTAACTCACGTTATTAGTGCTCGGAATAGTCAGGCTGATCACGAAAGTCCCACCGATATAGAATACTACAATACGAAAGAACATTCTCCTGATTGCTTTGGGCACATTCTTCCTCGGATTTTGCGTCTCTCCAACGGTGACTCCAATTAACTCTGTCCCAATGTAAGAAAACAGGGCCGTGGTCAGGGTACTCCAGAATCCAAGAAATTGCGATAGCGGCGCATTGTGAACCTGACTGAGGAGGTAATAGCCCAGAGGTCCGTTCGGAGGGTTCCAGTATCTAAAACCGATACGGTCGTGTTGAGGGTTTCCGCCGAGGTCAATGACCAATCCCATCAAGATCAGTCCCACCAGCGCGATAACCTTGATACTGCAGAACCAGAATTCAAACTCTCCGAACACGCGTATTCCCAGCATGTTGATACAGAAAACTAACGAGCTTCAGTAACATCCTGACCAGTACAGCGAGTCCATGACTCTCACTGAATATGATGTAAATTACTAAGGCGATCGTCAATCGTTGGATGAGTATTATAACCGTCTGAAGACTTACCCATCCAAACTTCGATGGGAACCGAGAGCGTCCAGTACTGAACCACCGCACCGGCGGCGTTGACGTTGTTAGTCGTCTGAACGAAATACTTGAAGAGATAGTTATATCCCAGTGCGAAACCAAACGCAGGGTCGACATAACGAGTAGCATAACCAGCGAAACCTTTCTTGTGCGGTAGATAAGCTCCCATCTCGCCTAGCGCGATCATGACGAGATAACAGATAAAGCCCATGAAGGAGTAACCGAACCAAAGGCCGAGGGGTCCTCCTCTGACAAGAGCGGTACCCGATCCGATAATAAGGCCAGTACCCAACGAACCGCCAAGCTAGTGAGATGGTCGGTATAGTGCGGGGGTTTGATGCGACGTTTGGCGCACCGTAATCATGGAAATTTGCCGAGCATTGAGGCCGCGATGGAGGGTCAAACCTTCACCCGGGTCGATGAGGACCGATTTGTCCGGCACGCCGTGCTTGGATGAATGAGAAGCTTCTTTGGACGGCTGCATGACGGGCGAGGGGAGGACGCTTCAGGGTGAAGGTAGAAGTACCCCTCGACCGCACGTCAGATAAGACCAGGCCATGAGAAACCACACAACGCTTCAGGATTCCTGTCAGTCTCGGTTGTGCTTTCCAGCTGGCCAAGAGTTTCCCATCACCGTCCAGCTAAATAAAGCGACGAGGAGGGAGATAAGGGAGAGCGCCAGTCGTAGCACAATAAACCTCGGGAGATTCTGAGCAGCGACGGTGCTGTGGTGTGTCAAGCTGGGTAACTCAGACCCGTGTATTGGCGTGCTGTTTATTCGAAGGAAAGAAGAGAGGAAGAATAAAACAAGTTAGTCGACGACCTCTTTGCTAGCTATCAAGCCCCGGTTAGTGGATGTCACGGGTTGAGTTGTCTCGGGATGTTCGTGGTTTCGGAGAGACGGAGGCCCGATATGGAAAGCGTAGTGTTCCGTCTTCCCGACTTCCGGTTCTCACTGACAGTGACGATCGATATCCCGGACTAGACCTGTATACCCCCATGGCGACACATCTGTCTTCTAAAGAGGACTATGAATCTTTGCTAGACAAGTACGACACATGGATGTTCGATTGCGATGGCGTCCTATGGCACGGAGATCGCCCAATAGACGGTGCTGTAGAAGTGCTCGATATCCTGCGGAAACGAGGCAAGCACACTTGGCACACCGTTTCCTGACCGTCCATATACTGAATTTCTCAGGAAAACGCCTCCTCTTTGTGACGAACAACGCGAGCAAGTCCCGAAAGAGCTACAAGGGTAAATTCGACCAGCTCGGGGTACAAGCCAGAGTGGTGAGGCACCGTTTCCACGCTCACGCCAAACGCAAATGAGCGGGTCGATTGACTCGAGGTCTGACTGTTCTGTGACGTAGGATGAGATCTATGGATCTGCATATGCGGCTGCCGTTTACATTTCATCCGTGATGAAACTTCCAAAGGACAAGAAGGTGTATGTAATCGGGATGTCCGGGCTTGAGGAAGAGTTGAGAGAAGAAGGCATTTCTTTCACTGGAGGCACGGTACGCCCTGCACATGCTAGGTGGTTCTTCGATGCATTCCCAGTTCACGGCATCCTGCTTAGGACCCAGCGGACAACACGCTTGAACCGTTCACTCTGGCCAATTTCACGTTGGATCCAGACATTGCCGCTGTTTTGTGCGGTCTCGATGTGAAGATCAACTATACGAAGCTCTCAAAGGCTTTCCAATACCTCACTCGCAATCCTGGTTGCCAGTTCCTCGTCACCAATGGCGATAGCACATACCCCAGTGCAGATGGATTACTCCCTGGAGCTGGATCCATCAGTGCACCTCTCCGTTTCGCATTGGAAAGGGATCCCGTCAGTATCGGAAAACCTGCAAAGACAATGTTGGACTGCATCCAAGCAAAGTAATTCGTTTGTCAATTCACACTCAGAATAGCCCGGACGCTAACGATACCCTGGCCAGAGTCAACTTTGATCCAGCACGCACCATCATGATTGGAGATCGTCTAAATACTGACATACTATTTGGCCAAGCTGGAGGTCTCGCGACGCTCCTCGTCCTAACAGGTAAGTGACCGTAGATCGTATGATAAATGGCGGTGATACCATCACAACCAGGCATAACTTCGAAGGAAGACATCACTGGTCCCCACGCTTCATCAATTATTCCTCAATACGTCACCGAGTCAATAGGTGATCTCCGTGCAGTTAGATCAGGCTGATCGTAGAATTCTCCTTGAAGTTATAGATGATCCGTTATTAGAATTGGCGGCGTCAACTACTCTTTGGTTTTGATGTCTGCGATCGGTTATGCTCTGCGGCAAGCCACCTGACTGTAGTGAAAGCAAACGCCAAGAGTGCGCCAATGATGTAACCTCCGAGACTCCCAAAGAGCGGGGTCAAAGGCCAAGCCTACGGGGAAGGATGAATGGGAATAAGTCAGGGAAGGTTTGTGTGATCATACCTGCCAAGGGCGGTCCCAGTCGAGTGCAATGGGGATAGCGCCAAGCCAGCCGCCAATGAATGTCCCAACTGCTGGGTAGACCATCGCACGCTCGATCGCATTCCTCGGTCTATAAAGGTGTTTGTCCGGGAAGTGTGCCGCTGAGTTTCTTGACTTACGATAGTTCAGCGAAGAGGCGTGTCCATGTCAATCTGTTGATCATTGACGGGGTGTCTGAAGCCAAGGAAGGTAATCCAAGCACGTATGCAGGGGTGAAGGCGGTCAATATGGCGATCACGAAAGCTAGGAGAGCTGTCTGCAAGATATGACTTCATGACGACTCAATGACAAGAGTCCAGAATTTAGCACGGATGTACATACGTTGTGAGTGGGGCGCCAAACATGACGACGACGACGTATGTTGCCAAGGCTGCACACGAGGTGAACGCAGTCGCGTCCTTCAATCTCTGAACGCAACAATCGAATGAGTGAATATTGTTAACCCCATAACTTGCATCCGCGCACCGTGAAGTGTAGATTGTCGAACCGCATGCGGTCGAGTTTGAATTCAACTTCGGTCCCCTTTCCTGTCTGCTCAAATGTCCACTTTCGCATCCAGCCCGCCCACCACACTTCCACGAGAATGAGCCCAGCGGATATCCAGGTCAGCGTTAAAGATGGGTCTGCGGTCAACGCCTCCATGAATTCTGACTGGGGTCTGTCCGTCTTCCGTGCGGCGAGAGGTGCGAAAAGACGCGTCGTTTGGGGGATGTACAGGGCGGTGAACCCGACGAGGATTAAGCGTACGCCGAGAACGGAGGCATATTGAGCATATGAGAACGGATCTACCGGCGCTGGCACAGTTTTTTCGGGCTTCGCTGACGCCGAGTTGCTAGTGGTTGGCAGCTTTGCAGCCGCTCTGGTACGCACGACCGGCATGCACGACGTTCAGGAGCAAACAGAGTGGTTATTCCAGTTCGCAAAAATGTTGAGGTCATGGGAACTTTCCGAAAGTGAACACTCGCGACAAATCGAAACACCAGGTCAACAGCTCCCTCATAGCGATATTTTCAATATTTTATGAGCGCACAACGGCTGTTGTCGACCGAAAGCTTGAGGCGTCGTCACCATGCTTCTTGTTGGCAGGTTCAGCTCAGGAGCAAAGAGGGTTGTTAATTGTTGACGTTGAGTAATGATTTAATGATTAATGAAGTGCAATTCGGAAAACCACCAGCTGCCAGCAATGCTGACCTCAACGGGCTCAAGCCTATTCCGATTCCTACTATCACTCGTCATTCGCCTCCGTCGGTCCGTTGGATGCATAGCACTCGCACTTCGGGCTTGGTTTGCTTCCCTTTGGAAGTCAATCCTGACATTTTCACGTCGCAGAGGCCAGTCCCAGATTCGACTGCATGCGAGCAATGTTCCCGTGGTCGACATCAGCCAAATGGGAGGACGTCCACAGATTTCAGAACCTGCAAAGGTGGAGGAAGGGGGCGGTGGAACTCTCGCAGCTCTGCCCGTGCGGGGTATCGCTCACTGGCAGAACGAATTATCAAGATACCAGGCTCTGACTTCGGGCTATCAGTTCAGCTTTAACCCACTCCCTGCTACTCCTGAACGAGGATCACAACGCTATAACCGCAAGGCAGTTATTAGGTGAGGGTACCCGGGATTCTTGTGTGTCGGTACGGCTCTTACTCTCCGTTCGTTCCCATCCTCAGCCAGAGTCCTGACCATCTAGACATCCCAGCCGGGCAACGGACGCTCTTGCACGCGTGAGCTCACCTTTCGTACGAGATTCGTCTATCCTTTGACAGTTCTCAACAGACCACCGCGACCTCCGGATGGATGGAGACGACACGTTCATCCTGAAGGAAATCCTTTCTTTTATCACGAAGGATTAGTACGTTTCATTTCGTGTGTATTACGTTCCGGTTGTGAACTTTTTCAAGCGTATATTCACAGAGAGCGACATCATTCACTTCGAAAAACAAATATTGTTTTACGCCACGCAACTCATCGAGCAGGCGAAGCAGAACGGCGATGTTATCCTGGATGAGCTCATAGAAATTGTCCTGAATGTGGACGATGATCGACGTTGGTACTATCACTTTGTTGACCACAGAAACCGCCTTCTCTTCTGGGTTCGTCCAGTCAACGTGCGGGAGGTTCCCGGTACCGACTTGCAAGGGGTCACTGAATATAGCCATATCAGTATGTATGATGTGCATTCTTTTCTTTCGCTGACAAGCGTTTAGGGTATTTGGTTGAGGCAGAGTACTGGTATGCTTCTTCCGGTCGTTTTCCAGGTATGTCTGCGCCTGTTGCGTTCTATTTTGTCACTGACCTTAAACCAAGTATATCGCATATGACATGGAATTGAGGTCACATTGTGAATACTACCCGCATAATCGTGTTCTTCCACGAGGTGTCTTTGAAGACCTTAGAGGGATGCTCAACTATGCCAAGACAGGTACATCCCCCTTGTAAAATGCCCACACTGTGATCCTGTCGAGCCACCAGACGTGATGACCGCTAGTTCCTCGTCCTCCACGGGCCCATTCACACAAGAGGAACTTGCTACGATCTTAGACCTCGTCAACTCGCTCAACGGTACATTTTCCTAGCTTGTGTTCTTTCTCGATCTAGCTGACTTTTAGTGAAGATGACAAGATTTCCAATCCCTACAGTATTTGGGTCATTGGTGCGAACACACCGCGTTATGTCATGAAATGGTGCTGATACCACATGAAGCACGGCTGATGGTATTTTTCAGTGAGTGTCACTGGACATCTTTTATTACCTCCTTGAATAAAATATTAGCTGAAGATCAGTTCATACATTTTTGCGGTCAGCCGTGCGCACGTTTGAACGCGGATACACCATTGTTCGGGGAACAGGCTTGGAATCGTAGCATTGTGTTAAAAGTCGCCAATTTTTTTCTATTTGGATTAGTGAGTGACCATGCTATTCGTTTGCAACGCGCCTACGTTGATGGCGTTGTCTCCCAGCCTCGTTGGAAGGATCTCCTGAATGGGCTGATGGCCGAGTTGGGCCGGTATACCATCTTTGTGAGTCACTCTCGCTTTGTGTGCCGGGTATCTTATGGCTCGTAGTCCACAGTGATGCTCGCCGTGGACATTAGCTTCCTCGCCGTTCCCGGTGTTGTCACTGTAGGCTCGCCTGCAAGTGTGGTTGAAATCGTCATCTATTGTTCGGTTGTTGCAACAATCGGATCCATTGTGTTCTGCTGTACCTTATTCAGTGTATACAGTGACCCGGAACTCATGTTTGCTAGCACTGCAGTATGTTTCTATGGCGGACAACGCATCTACTTGGACTGCTCACGGTGGCCATGACAGGTGGTTTTCTTACGGACGCTTGGTCGAACAAATTGGGGAATCGCAGGTCTTGTAATCACGCACAGTCTTCCGACTACCTGCTGCATGTGGTCGTATGTCATTTCAACATATGGTCGCGTCTATTCTCACTTTATTCACATGGTTCTAGAATCACACTCTTCTCCATAGCCTTCGGGATTCAGATTTTTGGTCCAGCAGAACGTCCCACTGTCGTGACCATCGGCGTCGAATGTCTTATTCTCATGTTATTTGGACTCATGAGCAGCTCCGTGATGCGGTGGTTTTTTAGGAACGACGATGAAGATGATGTGGATGCCTCTGCGGAAAATGAGCCACATCCTACAAGTCCACCGCGCGACATTGAGCTAGTCTAGATGAAGTGCTGTACTTTTTACGGACGTTGACTCGTTCATGGATGTGATTCGGACAAGGCTTGGAGTTGGATACCCCGGGCTTGGACAGTAGATATGCTTGTAATGCCCATGCTGATAGTGCTGATTCTTCAATATTGTATTGACTTTCGAGTGAATGCTATCGTCCCGACGTTTCAAGTTGTTGATTGCACAGTGGTGCTGTACACAATTGCGCTATGGGTCAACTGTCTAAGAGGTGCCAAGATGTAAAGTGTTCCAAGAAAGCGACAGGTAGTGGATGAGAACCGTTCACTCTGGCCAATTTCACTTTAGATCCAGATATTGCCGCTGTTTTGTGCGGTCTCGATGTGAAGATCAACTAAACGAAATCAAGCTCTCGACACAGTGGGAAGTAAATCCACTTTTAATCGGTGACTGATTCACCGATAACCAGCGCCATTTTCAGTAGAAATCAGTGATATCCACTTCTTCTCAGTGACAATCCTTTCACTGATTGTCACTTTTCGCTACTGGAGATCAGTGATATCCACACTGGTCTTCGGTGTACAGGACACTGTAAAGTCGACTCTTTTACATTGTTCTGCAGTGTATTTCACAGCGTTCCCCACCCCTTTGAATCTGCCAATTTCTCGTCTTAGGCCTGGGATGCATCATGATTCATGACTGGTCAAATGTACACGAGCTTCGGGTAAATGTGACACAGTATACTTGACAGTATAGAAGTATGATACTGTCCACGCGCGGAAATAACAGTAGTACCGCGCGATCGAGAGACAACGAAAAGCCTGAGCTAGAGAATGTGAAACGTCGAAACTGTCTAAGTCTAGGAGAAACATCTGAGCAAGCTTCGACATCCGTCAACGAGAAGATAACAGCAGTACTGGGTGATCGAGAGGGAACAGAAAACCTAGAGAATACGAAAGGTCAAAACAGTTTGGGTCTAGAGGAAGCATCTGAGTGAGCCACGAAGTGTGTTGGTTCTATGTTTCTAGTCAAGCCTTTGAGCGTGCACGAGTCTGATATTCCTTGTTTTCGGCCTGAGGAAGTTAGCGAGATTAGCTAGTGCGTTCGCGCAATATATTTGTCACTACTGAAACTTCACATTTCCCTTACTGCCCTTATCCTTTCGTTGCTCCAAGTCATTCGCTATATCCTGATAGCGTCAAAGATATTTAGTTACTGTATTGTCTCGGCAGCTAGTTCTCGTACCGGATCATATTGAGCCTGAGGAACCATCTCTGTAACAGTTTCAGTGTCCATGACTCGATCGAAACATCTTGGAAGGGGGCGTGGCTTTCCTAGTACAGACTAGTTCGGTCGTTAGATCTGTTGTGATGTGGTAAAAAAATATCACTCGAAATTCCAAACCTTCGGATGAGTCTCTTCTGGCACCATTGCAGGTTTCGGGTGGGTTTTGACAGCCTCATTGGACCTGCGTTGTTCGACGATGATGTCATGGCAGATAGAATCCAATTCTTTGTCTCCATCGGTATCAGCAAATAGAAGGGAGCCAACTGGACCACTCTCGATCATCTGCTGATGTGCATCTTTGAGGTTGCACTCGAGATCATCCCCAATCATCTCCATCGCAACGTATGGAATGAGAACATATGTAATAAAATACGAATGAGAGAGTGGATAGAACGCAGCTGTTGAAGTCGTAGCTTGGGGATACATGCCAAGAAGCGTATGCATGATGATCGCAGTCCCTTTCATTCCGTAGCTTCAAAGTGTTAGAAAGGGCACAGAGATCAATACGACACTTACTATCCTGGTTCCGATTTGATTGCCACATTCGACGATGGATTGATCTCACCCGCCCTGAGCAATGAAAATTTCTTGATAGAGAGGTGGTCGGCCGCGAGCGCTTGCTTGAATACATCCCAGATGAACGAGCATTCCAGATAACTTTTGCTGAACATCAACTGGTCGAGCTCTCCGGACAACGCATGGACCCGTCTCGGAATGAGTCGAAAGTTGATATTAGTAACTGGCCATCCCTTCCTTGCTGCCGTTTCGAGCGCAAGGTCACGCCTGTTTTCTCTGGTGAGCAGATTGCAGATATCCATGCCCATTCGCGACACCGGGACGGTGTACTTCGACCCTTTCTTGCGACGAAGTTTGCAGTAATGTGCGATGAGTGAGGCCAAGTAGGGGGATGTTGTTGGCGGCACGTCTTCCTTACACTCTGGACATAGGCGAAGCCCATCGCGGGTTGCTGAAAATACACCAGCATCGGAATCCTCGTCTGAGAAGGTTGGAGTGGCCTCAGACTCCTCGTTGGACTGAAATGCTTTCACCATGGCGTCCTTGTTTCCATCCACATTGCTGGACTTCAACTGCTTCAACGCCGGGATCTTGAGCTTGATCACCTCGCCGGATGTTTCCTGTTCAGGCTCCTCGTTGGACTGCTTCGCCTTGGATGGTGCCAACTCGGTCTGCTTGGTTGCGACGGGCTCGTCAGACTCCCTGTCGGACTCCTCAATTGGCCGTTTGATCTTGGATGGTATCGACTTGGCCTGTTTCGTGGCGACAGACTCGTCGGACCCCTTGCCAGATCGCCTCGTCTTGGATGGCGCTGACTTAGACCGCTTGGTGGCGACGGGCTTGTCGGACTCCTGGTCGGACTCCTCAATCGGCCGTTTGATCTTGGATGGTACCGACTTGGCCTGTTTCGTGGCGACGGACTCGTCGGACCCCTTGCCAGGCGCTGACTTAGACTGCTTGGTGGCGACGGGCTTGTCGGACTCCTGGTTGGACTCCTCAATCGGCCGTTTGATCTTGGATGGTACCGACTTGGCCTGTTTCGTGGCGATGGACTCGTCGGACCCCTTACCAGATCGCCTCGTCTTGGATGGCGCTGACTTAGACTGCTTGGTGGCGACAGGCTCGTTGGACTCCTGGTCGGACTCCTCAATCGGCCACTTCATCTTGGTAGATGATTCCGCAGTGGTCTTGCTGGACTTCGATGGCCTAGTAGTTTTTGCGTTCTTGGTAGCAGTGCCTGCATTGTCCGACTGCGACCCATTTTTTGCAAGTACATTAATAGCTAGAGCATAGAGGGAGACTTACCTCGCCGTCCTCAGACTCCAAGGATAGTTTCCTTGGATCAGCTTTATGGCGAGCCTGTTTCATGACGTTGTCAGTAAGGTAGTCAGTCCAGAAAGCTCACTTACAGCTCTGTTGCGTGATACCGGTTCGTTCTCAAAGTCACCGTCTTGATCCTCACTTGACTCGGGCTCTGGTTCACTGATAACCGTCCTTCGAGCACGTTTGGTTGGCTGCGACTTCTTCGATTTGAGCTCCGTGTCGTCGTCTTCTTCTCCCTCCTCCTCCTCCTCCTCCTCCTCCTCCTCCATCTCTTCCGCTTTCCGTTTAGACTTCTTTACCGGAAATAAAATCTGTAACCAAGTGGAAATACTTTACTGTCAATAATAGGAAGATGTACCTTAGCCTCCTGCGTGAGTTGACGTTCTCTTGAGGATCGATTGCGTAGATACTGTGCCATGATGTCGCGGGTGGCCCAGCTGCCTTCGTAATTCTTTAAGTTGGGGAACTTGGTTTGTGCCTATGGTATGAGGAAGTAAACGGCGCATATATGCACTAAATCTCGCCAACTTACCATAATGATGACCTTCTCAACCATTAACTTGTCTGATTGCTTGCTGATGGGGAGAGTGACGTCGAGGTACTTAGCGACAAGCGTTCGAATTCCATGCTGGATATCCGTAAGCACACGCCCGTGACCGAACAATGAGAAATAGTTACATACAGCGATGATGTTGTACTGGTCCTTTGACACCTTCATGGCATTCATGACGTTGTACGAGTCCGGACCAGCACGTCCAGGACGGCCCTTGGGCTTGGGGATCATAGATGCCTTCTCGTTCCCCTTGGCAACTTTTTCCTTGCGACGAATGACTTCTTTCTCTGCGGAATACAAGTTAGACGAGATCCTATGTAACTGATGACTCACCCTTCAGGAATTCATTATGGAGTCTTGTTAAGTTCTCTTCCAGTAATTCGATACGAGTCTTCGGCATCACGGGCGACGGAGGTGGGAGTAAGATGTGAGGCCGCGACTCGATCAACAGATTATCAGTCAGTCATGTGATCATGGTGTCACATGATCACAATGGCCGACCGGAGCCGCATCCCGCCGGTCTTTTTCGACCTTGGGGAAAATTCCTCAGCCAGTCAGGTGACTCAGGGGATCACGTGTCTATCGAACGGTCCCAAATGGGACCATTCCGTGGGAACCCTGGCCTGGTGTCGCGTTTTTTCGCCCTCTACAGTCCCATGGGTCGTTTCCGACAGAAGAAAAAAAAATCCAAGAAACGATGCTGGTGCAAACCAACATGCGGCAAGCAACTAAGCCGTACTGGACGGCAGAAGCATTACGCTCATGTCGCCAAGCTTGGCTTACTCAACCAAATCGCCCCATCCGAGTCAGAAAGTCACAGTATCACTTCGAACATCTGGACCTCAGATGAGGCATCAGGGATGGAAAATCATCACGCGAGTAGTAAGTCATTTGAGTTTTCAGGTGATCCACTGCGATCTGACTAAATTATAGTATCTGATGAAGATCGTCGTACTCACGCTGCGCGCAAGCGTTCGAACCCACTGGTAGTCTTTCTAGGGAAATCCGACGATAATACAACGGACAGCTCCTACTACTCTGCAGTCGACTCAGAAGCCAGTCCATCGGGATCGGATGGCAGCGATCCAGGCTCGGACCATGTGGACTACGGTTTGAAGGGCGAGGAGGCCCAATCTGAGTCATCATCCAGCCCTTTTGACGATGAAGACATCGTGGATGAAGATTTCATGAACGCTGAGCGTCAGGGAGAACTTTTCTCAGCCCGTAAGTGGTCATGGCATGCCCAAAGTCAACGCTGACTAAAATTCAAACATAGGTGACCGTATCCTCACTGACAACGACCGCGACAATATCTGCGCATTCAATCTCATCACGACAAGCAATATGACTCGGCGTACGTTCGATAATGTGTGGTTCACATTCCGCCACAAGACCAACATTTCATCATCGTCCATCATCTTTCGCCAGATGGGTATCCTGACCAGGATCAAGCCAGTCATATATGACTGCTGCCCCAATTCCTGTATTGCATACACACGAAAATATATCCACCATTCTTCTTGTCCCATCTGTAACGAACGACGCTTTCAAGCAAACAGGCAACCTCGTTCCCAGTTCACCTACTTTCCTCTGATCCCCCACCTCCAAGGATTTTTCCAGAGTAATCAAACGGTCGTCAAAATGTCCTATCGTCGGGACTTTCGGCCCCACGAATCCAAAATACACGATGTTTTTGATTCAGCTCATTACCAACGTCTCCTTCGGCACCGCGTCGTCTTGGACGGGGAAAAGCTCTCCCACAGATACTCCTCCGACCCTCGTGATATTGCATTCTCGTTAAGCACCGATAGTTACCTACTCAATGGCAAGCGTTGCAAAGGTCCATGTGCAACGCCAATTGTCTTACAAAACTATAACCTGCCTCCTAAATGCCAAACTCGTCTCGAGAATTTGTTATGCGTTGGCGTCATTCCTGGTCCTCATCAGCCAAAGGATGTCGGGTCCTTCTTATGTCCACTCAACGACAAGCTGGCAGAACTCGCACGTGGTGTACCCACCTTCGATGCGACAACCAGCTCTGTCTTCGACCTTCATGCTTACAACCTGTTCAAACTCGGAGATATTGTTGCCATCGAGAAATTCCTGAAGATCAAAGGGCACAATGGAATATACCCTTGCCGTCCATGCAAAATCAAGGGGGTTCGTGGTGATGGGCGCACGTACTATGTCCCAATCCATCCACCAAGAGATCTCAGCGATGCTGATGAACATGTTGAATGCCAGTGGGACCCGTACAATCTACCGCTTCGTAGACACCAAGATTTCATAGTCATTACGATGCAAATCTCCGAAGCACCCACAAAAGCTGAGAAAGAGCGAATTGCAAAGCAGACTGGCATCAAGGGCCTTCCTGGTACTTCCCGCGTACTGTCACTCAACTACGCCCGTTGCTTGCCATGGGAGTGGTTCCACCTGCTCCTGGAGAACATCATCCCAAATCTTGTCAACCTTTGGACTGGCCAGTTCAAGGGTTTGGACACTGGAGATGAACCATACCATATTCAACCACATATCTGGCAAGAGATCGGTTGCGAATTGGCAGCGGCAGTCCAAGACATCCCCGCATCATTTGTACGTGTCCTCAGCAACATCGCTTCCAACCGGTCGCTGTTTACTGCAGAATCATGGTGTTTCTGGTTCGTTCACCTTGCTCCCATCCTCCTGGAAAATCATTTCATGAAGAAAAAATACTATGACCACATGTGCGAGCTTGGGAACATCATGAAGATGACCCTTCAGTTCAAGATCATGAAAGACAAGGTCGACAATATTGAGGTGCGGCTTGTGCAATGGGTGAACAACTATAAGAAGTAAGTGAAATTTGTTTGAATGAAGGACGTTGTCCAATTGATGTCCAATCCCTAGGTACTACTACCAATACCGAGCAGAACGCTTGTCGATGTGCACATTGACCATCCACGGTCTCCTTCATGTGGCACAGGGTATCTGGGACTGTGGTCCAGTTTGGACCACATGGACTTTCTTCATGGAATGGTACTGTGGGCTGCTTCAGCGCAGCCTGCATTCTCATAGTCGCCCCTGGAGCAACATGAGCAAGAACCTTTTGTATTCGATATACCGAGAGCAATTGATGGTGCACTATGAGCTTCAAGATGAGTTAGCATCATTCAACAAGCCCGAAGACGATGGTCCCATTGGATATGAACGACTTGTTGATGGGTGTAGGGAATCCCATCATATCGGTCTCCTTGATCTACTAACTATTTTTACAAATCCAGACCATGTTTTACACCCTCCATACAAGATTATCCATGGTGTAGATCCGGAACTATGGCGGAAGATCGCCACCTATGTCATTCAAGTGATTGGTGGACGTCTCTCGGAAACCATGCATCATCTACCCACCCCAACTTATCACGCTGGAAAGGTGCGCATCCGAAATGGTGGCGACTGTTTCCGAACAGAGCCAGTTTGCTGAAAGTCTGGAAGTACGGTACGAAGAAACTGTTATGTCAAGGTGTGTCAAGGGATTTCTCATTAACATCTCAGAGGCTAATCTCATTGTCAACAGTACCAACTCATGTTCGAGACGCGCTCAGGGACCGAAGTTGAATACGTCGGTTATGGAGACCTAAAGAAGATTTTCGTTCTTCCTCTCCCACCAGATGCATATTGGGAAAGTCTTAGTGGCACGACGCTCATTCTCGCACTGATAGTTCCATGGAATACCAGAGGCAAGTCAGCAACCGAAGGAAATGTATATATGACATCACGCCTAGCAAGTGTCATGATGGATGTGTGAAATCTTGAGGTGGTAGTTGGGCTTGTCAAGACACGGAACAAATGGGGGATCATTGACCGAACACCAGGGACAGTATCAGCTCAGTTTGCAGACGATGAAAGGACAGTTGATAGGGACGATGATGGTTGATTCATGTTTACATACAATGAATACATGGGTAGCTACAGGACATACACTCGGTCCTCGGAGTTGACTTGGTCCATAGGGTGACACCAAAAAACGGTGACAGCACAAGCCAACATTGAATAGTAGTGATGACTTCGTGTCACTGAACAGAAGTGGACATCAAAATAGTGACCATTTCACTGTATTTTTAGCGATCAGTGAATCAGTCACCGATTAAAAGTGGATTTACTTCCCACAGTGTCACCCACGTGTACTTACCATCGCCCAAGGTCCGGAAAGGGCTTGGGGACCGTGAGCCCGCAGTCCGCGCTACTGCAGGTGCCTGGGTCAATGTTGTGAGAGGGTCAACAAAGGCCAAGGAGGGAGGCGGTGTAATGGACAATGTTTTTTTTTTTTTTTTTTTTTTTTTTTGTTTCCTTGTTTAATGTCCAGCAGGGCGGTAGCCCTATGTTGGACAGTACATGCGCGGTGTAACTACTTGTGTTTATCTATGGTTTTGGTTTTTCGTATGGTAATGGCTCCAAGAGCGGAGCGAAGCCTGCATGGGGCTAGGGGTAACAATGACCACATGATGGGTCCTGAGCGCTGGGGCAGGTAGGGTCTATGGCTGGCTGATGGGTAGGTGGTAGACAGGTGGTTGGGCTTTCTATGTTTGATGTTTGTTATATCTTGGGTGGCGTGAGGTCGCTGAACTGTTGGGAGAAGCGTGCTGTGTCATGTATGTATTTGAGAGTATGGGTGATGCACTTAGGGTCAGATAGCAGCTTTGGGAGTTGTCTGGCCTTCCTTTGGAGGGCGAGACACAGTTGTGCTCTTTGGCGTTCGAAGTGGGGGCAGTGTAGGAGGAAGTGGGTGGCTGTTTCATCACAGTCGGGGCAGTGCAGGCATGACAGGTTGTCTACTTTGGAGATGCAATGTGGGTGTTTGTTAAGCAGTGTGTGGCCTGTGCGGAGTTGGAACAATATCGCTGTGTGGCGTTTTGCTAGGTCCAATGTTAGCTTTAGGAATGATCCTGATGGGAGGCTGTCATCTATGGCAAGGGCTGTGGGGCCTTGTGGGGACTTTCAGAAGATGCATTTTCTGAGTGTTTTTAGGGATGAGTTTATATGTTGTTTCACTGCCGCTTTGCTTCTGGGGAGGGTTCTTCTTCAGTTTGATGGGCCTCTGAGTTGGGGTGGTAGACTTTTTGTGTCGCTGCTGTTGCCTGTTACAGTTGGCCCGGATAGGGATGACTGTAGCCCTAATGAGCTGGTTTCAAGGTGGTGAGGTTTGAGGATGTCGATATTCGATGGGGATCTCAGTGGGTAGTCCATCGGGACCTTTGCAAGGGCGAGAGTACAAGGTGGCTCGTATATTTAGGGAGATTAGGGAGATCAAGACTAAGGTACATGGGTATGAGGAGATGGTCTAAATAAGTATCGTAGCCGAGCACAGACCAAGCTGAGAATGGGAAGAATGGGGCGAAGGGGAAGGTCTGGGCGTAGGGCTAAAGGCTAAGGGTGAAGGTGGTCTGGAAGACCAGGCAAAGGGTGAAGCCGAGAATGGTTAGATGTAAACATATACTGTATGGTTAAATGGTGATCTAGGAGATCAAAGCGAAGGACAAATATACTAAGTAAAGGGTGGGCTAGGCAACCAGGTTGAAGGGTGAATGTTCAAGGTAAGGTAATGGGGATTCCCCACATAATGTAGTCATGTTATCATGTATCACACAGCCACCCCAGCTTGACAATATCATGTTGTACACAGTCACCCCGGGGCGGGCCCGCTGATGACTTTCTGTATAGCAACAAACTGACGGACGGGCCCAGCAAGGCGCTGAACAAGAAATGGTGTTATTAACGGGCAGGCCTGGGGAGATACATTGCAGGACATTGGATACA
>JBBPQV010000123.1:0-38504 GCA_038092675.1 Boletus rufocinnamomeus
GATTGTCCGTTAAGAGGGAAATGTCGTATCCACGAGTCGTGATCGTGGTAATACAATGGGGGAAATCCATGGGACGAGGGGAAAAGTCATGATGCCGCCAGGGCATGTGGTCGTGAGAGGGTCACGGGTGACAGGTGTCACAAAACCGTAACAATTGCGAGGAGTTCTCTATCAAAGATGTCATAGTTTGTTTCAGTAGGAGAGAAAGTCTGGAAAAGGTATCCACATGGGTGTAGGTCCCTGTTGGAATCAGGTTGCATCAGGATAGCTCCTGAGGCAGTAAGGGAGGCATTGGTCATCAGGGTGAACTGTTTGGCGGTATCCAGGAATGTCAAAACCAGCCAAATGGTGAAGGCTTTTTGGAGGGCCAAAAAGATGGATTCATGAGATGGGATCCACAACCTGGGGGTGCCCTTCTTGGTTAGATCAAGGAGGGGGTGAGCAAGATCTGAGAATGATGGGATGAACTTCTGGTAGAAGTTACAGAATCCCAGAAATGACTGTATTTCTCAAACCATGAAAGGGTAAGGCCATTCCTTAATAGCATGGAGTTTGGTGGGGTCCATCTTGACTCCATCCTTGTTAAGGACAAGTCCCAAGTAATTCAACTTGGGAGTGGTGAAGGTACACTTTTCAAGTTTCAGGGACATTTCATATTCCCAAAAACATTGGAGGACCTTCCAAGTTCATTCTTCATGAAGAGTTGGATCAGATGAGTGGATCAAGAGATTGTTCACATAGATGATGAGCCACCCCTCTGTGATGTAATCACCAAAGAGGTTGTCCATGAAGGCTTGAAAGGTTGCTGGGAAATTGCACATTTTGAAAAACATGATTGTAGGTTTAAAAAGACCAAAAGGGTGATGAAGGCTGCTTTTCATCTATCTTCGGGTTTGATGTGGATATTGTTATACCCCCATCATATGTCAAACTTGGTGAAGATGGAAGAGCCTTGTATGTGGTCAATGAGGTTGGAGATCAGGGGTAGAGGGTACGCATTTTTGATTGTATGCATGTTAAGGTACCTATAGTCCTGACAGGGATGTAATTTGCCATCCTTCTTCTGGATGAAGAAGAAGGGGGACGCCTGGGGAGATTTTGATTGAGTGATCTTCCCAGAGGCAAGGTATTCAGGAGGGGATAAAGGATATAGCTTCACTCATTGAGGTATAAAGGTGTCTCTTAATTTGATGGCATGGTCATATGGTCTGGATAGTGGCAGTTTTGTGGTGTCCTTCTTGTCAAAGACATCAGCAAAGTCTTTGAATGGGGTGGGAAGTCCCACTTTCACCTGCCTAGCTTTCTGGGCCAGAGTAGTGGACAGCATGGTCTTCCTAAGAAGGTGTTCTGGAATCTTCCAGTTGTACTGCATGTTTAGTACTCAGGCATGAAGAAGAATGTTCTTCTGTTGCAAAAAAGAGGTTTACAGGTCTTGCTCAATGGGCATGTTTTCATTGGCATCAAGGTATTTGAGTAGATACCTTTGTGAAAGTGCATGTGGGTGATTGAAGTGCCTTTCCTTGTACCATTGGGGGTCAATGGTCACTTGACCTGTGGTCCAATCTATAATTGGATTGACTGTGCATAGCCAGGGCAGTCCCAGTATGAGGTCATGCTTTCCACATTTAAGGACAAGGAGTTATTGGTTCTTGAGAACTCCATCCATGTTGAGAGTAGTAGAGACCCTATGAGTAATGTCTCCAGACTGGTTTGATGATCCATCCACATTCCACACCTTGATAGGATGTGGTAAGGAGATAAGGGGAATTTGATATTCTTCAGTGAATTTCCTAGAGAGGAAACATCCTATAGCTTTGCTGTTGATCAGCACATTTAGGCCAATGATTCTTGTTGCACATTTATCCTGTATTGAGATAGGAATATGAATAAAATTACTGCTCAATCCAGAGATAAATATAGGTGCAATCATAATGGAAGGAGATGACATTGGTCCATCCCTTCCTCCTAAAAATATGTAGCAGGCTTCTGTTGGGTGGAGGCTTTCTCAGTAAGGAGGACATTTATGTCCTCATTTTTCCATACTTCCTTTAGGTCCATGGGGAGGGTTTCCCCTTGTTCATCCCTATTCTTTTCAAAGGCAGCCTTAAGTGTATGAAGGATTTCATCCTTGTCTGAGCGAGTTCTCAGATTCTTGATGTAGGAATCCAATGGATCTCTGGGTGGGGTGGTGTTTGTAAATGTACAAGTGTGGACTTTTGATTGTCCCTTGCATGGATGGTTTCTCGTGAAGCATCCCTTCTGCTTGCATATGAAGCATCTCCTTTCTCTCATGAGGCAGGCTTGTTCTACTAGCAAGATACAGTAGTGAGTCAGTCCATGTCCATGGTGTTTGGGTCATGGCATTTTTGTCTTCCTCCTCTTCTGATTGGGATCCCTGGAATCCTATCCATATCCCTGATTCTTGCCAGTCCACTTTCTATTTCTGCAGCTTTGTTGTAGACATCCTCAATTTTCTTAGTGGTCTTGGGAATGTTGGTGAGGGTGAGCTGTTTTGTGATCTCCCTATTGAGCCCTCAAAGGAATCATTCTTGTAAGGCTCCTTTCTCCTTGATTCCTGCTTGGGTGGCGAGAATGATGAACTCAGCAAGGTATTTCTTGAAGCTGTCCTTGCAACACAGGTCTTGTCACAAGGAGGTGAGTTTGACTCAAGCATGGGAGGCAGTGTCATAGGGAGAGAAAGTAGTGGAGAATGCTTCCTTGATGTGAGTGTACTCCTTCTCCTCTGCAGGGATAGTCTGTCCTGGAGTTTGATGAGCCAGGCCTCAGTAAATGCTTTGCCTCTTCTAGTGGACATATGGTTAAGGAGTATAAGGCCCTTTGCCTTATCTGTCAAGTCTGGGTGGAGGGAGAAGTATCTGCCCATTCCTAGGATCCATCTGTTGGCATCCTTTCCTTCTCTGAAGAAGTCTTCCAGGAGGGCTGCTTTCAAGTCTTTCCCCATGTCTTCATTGTTGTCTGAGTCTTCTTCATCTCTAATGATTCCAGTGGTCCTAATGGTCAAGGGTGGGAATGTTCTGTGATATGGGCTTCTGCTGCAGCACCAGTGAGGATGGTGCATTCATAAGATCCTCCTTCTGTTCCTACTACCTCCTCTTCGGGAATAGAGTACTAGGTAAGGTTGGTGGGAGGATGTGAGCTGACAGAGGATGAACAAGAGAGGGCTGGTGAAGCTCTTCCAGGAGAAGGACCAGGAGTAGGGTTTCACTGTGATGAACTGGGTATTCTTTGCTGTTTTAATATAGCAGCGCAGGTAGAAGACTGTGGTGGTGGATGGAGTGGGGATATATGACATTCTTTGTCATCCTCATGTTCTCTAGAGAGAAGTTGCATAAGGTTGATATGCCTCATGTTGACCTAGTGTGGTTGCTCCTCTGAGCAACATCCATGGGGTGAAGGGTTGGGCTGAATAGCACCAATGACTAGAAACTTAAACCTTTTGTTATGCCAAGTAATATTGGTATACCAATGTGTAGTTGGGTACATCCAAGGGCACTCTCATGATGAAGGAGAGTATCTGCCAAGCCCACTATGCTTGACATCAGAAGATAGCTCTCACCAGAGTAGAGAGCAGGAAGTGAAAGAGTAGGTGAGTGATGAAGTGAGCCAGCAGTGAACCCAAGATACATGGTTGATTGTGTAGGTTTAAGTTAAAGAGTAGTTTACAGTGGAGCACAAATATATATACAGCCCAAAGGCTTTAGGGCTGGCAAGACATAAAAGGAAATAATACTTGAGGGGAGGCACTAATATGAATGATAAGATAAGAGATGCATCACATATAACAAGCATGTGATGTAGAAGGCAGTGTCCTCAGAGAGAATTGGAATAGAGAGAAATGGAACAAGTTGGAAGAAACCAGAATAGGAGGAGTAGGATCAGAAAGGGACAGTGTCATTCCATTATAATAACTCATTCCAACAGTTTTTTGACTTTAAGTTTCGATCACATATATTGGACCCTAGCATGATTACATACATTTGGTAAGGGTTCTATTATGTTACCATTATATAAAGAAGAATTGAAGCATATCAAAGCTGAAGGAGCTCATGCCAAGTACTTATATTCAAATTTATATACAGTCAAACAACAGTCCACATGAGTCATTATGTATAATGAAATGGCTGCCATTTCATTGGATCTTATTCTAATCCCTCAATCCTTGTGCCTGTTATGGATAATGGTACCCCCCCTTCATTTTCCCCTACCATTCCCCTTGACTACCCTGGGTCTTCCCTGTGGGACAACATCATCACATCTTTGCAGAAGTACACAGTGTCAGACACTGCCTTGGAGGACTGCCTCTCTCTCCCCAAGGACACAGCCTTCTTTTGATTCTATTTCTTCTGTTCTGATTTCTCGTGTTTCATTTCTCTCTGATTCTGTTTCTTGCCATTACTGTTTCACCCAAGGACCCTGCCTTCTATGTCACATGCCTTTTATATGCAATGCATTTCTTATCTCATCATCACAATCATGCCTCTCCTAATGTTCTATTTCCTTTTTCATCTCACCTGCCCTAAACCTCTCCAGGCAGTATATATATTTGGTCTCCACTATAAACTACTCTTTAACTTAAACCTACACAATCTTACCAAGTGTTTGAATTCACTTGCAGCTGGCTCGCTTCATCTCTCACCACCTGCTTTGCTACTTGCTCTCAGCCCTAGTGTGGGCAATCTATCAGTGACCTGCATAGTGGGCAGGTCATGTACTCCCTCTGTCAAGGAGTACCCAAGGACAAACTCAACTCTCATTGGTGTTCCATTGTTACCAATGTAACAGTGCCCATAGAAATTCAGGAGTGAGTACTTGATTTCATACACTCAAAGTTTAGGGCAAGAAATAAACATGGGTGATTGGAAATTATTAGATTTAGTGAAAAATGACCAGACATGTGGACAGTTTTTTGATCTACTGGATTTTGATTAGAATATATATATATAATATAGAAATATGGCACTTATAGTATTTTAATTTATATAACAAACTATATAATAATGTTTTGAAGAAAGATAAACCAAATACAACATTAATAATAAAAATACTACATGCATCAAGGCTACATTATATTGTCTTGAACATTTAGCCATAACCATCTAAGCTAATTAAAATATTGTGTATTTTTTTTCAATCATTTTGTAGTAATTTATGAGTAGCTGCAAAGAACACTCTACTGTCATCAATTAAAATAATAACTAATAAAGCAGTATTACTAACTTTTGGTAAGTCCTTTTTTCACCCCATCATGATGGCCTTGAAGACATCTAACAAATCTCTACTACAGACATTAGTACCTTATATTTCCACCAGCACAATAGATTGTCTCATTGACAATATGACAAAGAAGTTCCATGGTATCATTTCATCATATATTCAACAAACAATTGCTGATGCAAACTTGCTGAACAATCTTACCAAGGAAGAGAAAGAGGCATGGGTTGATGAAGTGAATTTGTGGGAACCTTGTTTCCCCCTTTTAACTTTCAAAATAGTAGATAATCTACTTAATAAATATAAACCAACTGTAGCTTGTGTAGCAGCATATAATAAAGCACTGACTGGTGTAGAAGCTATCATAGTAGCCAAAATGATTTTGAGCACATTTGGTAAGTCCTAGCCTATAGTCATAATAATAAACTAATTATAGTAATATATAAAATACACAAAAGTTATAATCTAGCCAATCAAATGAATAAATTGATGCATAAAAACTTCATAGAATACTACTGTTACTAATAAGAAGAAATAGATAAACTACAACTATGCATATTATATATCAGATAAGATCCTATGATATCTATTTCTCTGCCCATCAAGATCCAAATAAGGCTAATAAAGGAAATTTAACATTGATAAACAAATACAAATTTTTAAGATATATCCTCTCAATAATATAGATTATATATATTGAAAGTTAATGTTTGACCTACTGTATGTATACTATTATCAAATGCAAAACATCTAATGAAGTGTAGATGTAAAGTAAGGTAATTGAGGCAGTCAAGTTCTAATGTTGACAGCCTTAAAACAAATAATGTTTTGAATTGCTTTACACAAGAAACTTGCTTTGAAGACAAGAGAAATAGTTGAGAGGAAATTTTATTAGGAATCTGACTAAAGTTCATTCAGCTATATATACTACCTACCTTATCTGTATATATTTATCCATTGCATTTCTATATATGGGATGCAGAAATGTGGATTTATAGGTGAATTTAGCTATCCAAATTGGGATAGCTCAGAGTCTGAGCATTTTTTAGCATAGTGCCAATGGTTGGGTTATCAGTCTGCATTTGAAATTATCTAGTAGTATAATCCATAGATCTCCATGGTTGAAATTATTACAAATCTAATCAAAGCTACTAGTGAAAAGGTCTCCATATAGTGAGAGCCCCCTTTCAATAATTTTACTCTGCCACTGTCCAATTAGTCACTGTCTATAATCCATATACATGACACAATCTCCATTACTTCCAGATATGTACTATGCCACAAGTCTGACAAAAGTATATGCTCTTTATAATATCCTTTAAAATAATTTTTTAGTTCTGCTATAATAGCTGGCCCACTAACCCATAAATATGGTCCAGATTAGAATGGTCAAACACCTTGGAAATTCCAGGCAGTGTGAGTGTTATTGGATGGCTCTAGAGTCAAGACGAAGTCTGTGCAGCTGATGGCATAGATGGTGTTGGTAGGGCAACTTGTTTTTTGACATTGTGGCTGGACAATACTGTGAGATTCTCCTTGTGACTATGGATGTTATTAAATATTGGAAGATAGATGGTAGATGGGACTTACATGAATACCATTGATTAGTGAACTTGCATAGCAGGTCACAACATGGACTCCTGGTCAAATCAGCTCCAAATGCTGCAGGCCTGGACAGTCACAGTTGTTGAACATAACCCTTACTTCATCATGCTCAGAAGTTTGTACTATATGACCAATGACCATGCTAAATGAATGGATATAGTATATCTGAGTCCAATGATGGGATTACCAACCATTTAAATAAGAGCATGGGTAAACCTGGGATATATCTTGCTGTACCCCTACCTATACCTATATAAGGGTGCTGGATCACTAACTGGATCAATGAAAAACATCCTGAGATATACTCATATGGCTATATCATAAGTTATAGTGATGACAATCATGAGAGTTAGTTTATGTATGTTCCATTCATATCTCCATATATACTAGTTCCATCTCTTGCTTTTCTCCATACCTGTGTTCTACTTAGGCACACAGCACCATCAACACTCACTTTCTGGTTCCTACTTACCAATTATTATAAACTCCATTAGTAATACTCCACTCTTTCATAGTATATAAACCTTCCAAGTAACTCCTGTACTCTTTAGTCTAAATATCAACTTAGTTAAACTCCAAGTCTTTCTGCTTGAATCTTGAATGTTCTCCTCTGAAACTCTCCACTCAACTTAGCATCCTAGCATGCTTTAAGTCTTCCTCTGACCCCTTATCCACTGTCCAGATAACTTCAGAGTTCCAGAGTTTGCCCTTGGGGTTTGCACAGACTTAACAGTATATTTGAATCCAACTTGTTACAAGTCCCCAACCGTGGCTATACACACTACCAGATCCCAGACCTGCACCTTCCCACTCTGAAGTCTCCTATTCCAGGAGCATATATTGTCAAGTTCAAACTCAGTGAAGACAAGACTAAGTCCTTATTCCAAACCAGCTAGCACTTGAGTCAAAGAGTGCCTGACCTTCACTTTTCTAATGATGGTGATACTTCAGGAGATCCTGTATATATATTATCTATCATGCAATGACTTGTGATGTGTATCAAAAAGATATACAAATAGATTATACAATATAATCCTTGAGAGCATTTGCAGTGTTGATCAAAGATATCACATTTTTAAAATATTACCATTCTTGTTAGTAATCAACAATCTTATCATTTGTATCAGTAATAGATATATTGGCCTATATGTCTATGAGATGGATCTTACAAGTTGTATTGAGGAGAAATTTGTATGATAATATTGAAGGATTATGTATGAAGCATGGTTACCAATGTCTTGAATCAAAAGAAAAGTCAGGTAAATGTTATTTATGTGTAAGTATTTCAACTATTTATGCAGTTTTCCTATGGCTGTGCATATGGTGCTGATACTCAACATAGATTATGAGAAAGGAATATCAAGGAACTGATTGCCTTGCTAGGATTAAAAGAAGCAGATGCCCTGAATTGGATGGCAGATGTCTTCAACCCAAATATTACAAACTCTTTCATTAATAACTCACTACCTTCCATTCTTCAGTGAGGTTATGACCTCAGGGGGCAAAAAAGGTTCAATTTTACTCTGATAATCAATTGAATTCAGTTCATGATCACTGATCTCTGGCACTTGCACTTGCACTTGCATTGCATTTCTATTCTAGCTAGGTTATTTCCAGCATCCATAGTCCAAAAGTGGATAGAATAATGATGGAGGAGGGGGGGAGAGTAAAATCATTGGAGATTTGAGTTTCTGAGTGTCCTATTGGAATACCATCAAAGAATATAACTCATGTTTATTAGATTGAATAAATTACATGATTACAAAGAAAGGAAGAAAGTGTGGGAAGGAAAGAAGAGGAGAGGAAATGAAAGAAAAAGAATACTAAAGAGTTTCTTTGGATTTCAGTATGCTCAAAACTGTGTAGTAAAGGGATTGAAAGTTTTCATATTCTCTTTTCCTTGATATTTGAGCCTGTTGGAGAAGGAATAGGATAGGCTGGTAACATGTAGATAGCATGTGATCATTAGAAAACTGAAGTCTTTCTCCAATCTGGGAATAATAATGATTGAAGAGTTCCTATAAAATTTTAATTAGCTCTGTGATTATAACGGCACATCACTTACACCAGTGATGACAAATGCTACCATGGATATAGGCAGCTGGTTACAGTTACCATTTAAAATGCCAATTTTTCTCAAACCTACAAGAAAATTGGATTGTCCATAGAATTCAATAAGTCCATGAAAAATAAAAGTGTGGGCAAAGAAATTCATCTATTATAACATAAAATTAGATAGTATCTTTAGTAGAAAATATATTGCTTACCCTTCCATCTACCATCACATGGCAAAAGTCAAGAATATCCTGAGTCAATGTATTCTTCAGGCAAACAATGTTCTGAGCCATCATGTTAAACTCTGGCAAGATAGATAGTTAGCTCCAATTCTTTAGGTTCTGAAGATGATTGTTGGCCTTGTGTTTGAAATCAAAGTTCCTTTTACCAAGGATATCCCATATATATTTGTGAGCATTTGCAATGGTTACATGTAACTATAAAGTATTATAGTTATACACATTATTAAATATGATTACTTACAGAATCCAATAATGCAATTCATTCTGGAAGGATCACTACCATTTTATTAATTTGAAAGTCATATCAGTCAAAGTTTAAGTTAATAAAAATCAAACTGACCAACAGCCTTATAATCCATCCACATTCACCACTCTAGCAAATGCATTTCAGATCTGTCCTGTATGGCTTGTATATAATTGTTGTGGATGATTGATATCCTGTGGAATGCTTTGGCCTCAAAGAGATCTTCCAGGATAGTGCTGGCCATAGTTGTTATCTCCCCAGGGGACACAAATGGTCCACCAAACTCATGCATGCCATAAAAATGGTAGCAAGAAGTTGTGCTCAAAGTGGAAAGGACAGAATACTCAGCTTACTGTTGAAGGTGTTGATGGTTAACAGGCATTGAATATGCTGAGACCTCAAAAAAGGTAGTGAGAGCTAATACTATTAGATTTGTAATCAATAGGATTAATACATAAATCATAACTTACCTACAGCCACTTCACCATGAACCTGAGCCAAAGTGGTGTTTGAATAGTTGATGAGATTCTCAACTAGATGCCACATGATATCAATAGTAGGGGCTATAAAACATTATATATATGTGTGTGTGTAACCCATATAAATAATACTTACCTGATACTTGATATCTTGACAAAACCAAAGAAAATATGTAACTTATTGTCTATTATTTTTTTAAACAACCTACTTTGATTGATAGCAGAGTTTTCATTTCTGCTAGCACTTTTCACAGCTATATCTATGGGATCAAATTTTAATTTTAAATTGAAATTGGAATTAGTGACTTACTTGTGCAATTTTGCTTTATATGGGGTGAAAGTGTATTAAATCTGTAAGAGAAATGCCATTGATGCTTCATATAGCTAGTGGTAGACAGTTGAAGTAGTTCCATTGCAGGAGCCCCTAAGTTCTCAGATTGAATTGGATCTATCTGTTGAAACAATATGTTAAATAATAAATAAAAAGTATAGTATAACTTACCACTGGTGTGAAAATACTGTCTCTTATATCAAAATTCTCTGTTTGAAACTCAGCCTGAGCTGTGCCAACTTCAAGTTGAGCCTGAAAATACTAGATTTTCAATAGCAATATGAGAATTTCACTCCAAATCACTTACATGGATATTTCCCATTTGTGAGCCTGAATTCCAGGTCACATTTCCTACACTTTGTGGCTTAAGGTTCTCCTGGTAATAGATAGAGTAAACACTATATGTTATAATTAGTGAAACTTACAGCAAAAGTATATTTGTATTCTCAGTGAAGTAGTTGGCTGAAGGAGAGTATAAAACAGTGTTAGTATATTATTACAGTAGCTTCAAATCAACAAGATGCTAGAAGAAATATATGACACCAAGTTAGGGAAGGACATTGGGATGACCTACTGATCATTCTCCAACTGATGGTTTGTGAATACCTATCAAATGCAATAGGGAAAATCATTTACATCCTAGTTGGAGTTGCAAGGTTGAAGTTGCAGACTGCAGTTGGAAAAATATTGCCCAAATTGCAAGCAAATGCAGCTAATTTACTCCAGTCTCCTCCATCAGGTATGTCAACATAGCTTTCACCAGCCTTTGATGTAACTAATAGCTAACAAGATGTTAGGTTTTGCTTGCAACATTATGGCCTCAAAAATTGTGCCAACAGATGCAAGTATATGAAGTATATATCCCTTGAGAATGGTAACCATGTTTTAAATGGAATATCTGGTTGATCTTGGGCATTCTGCAGGGTTTGGCTGCATTGACTTGGTTAGTTTGGAGAGATTTTTTGATGCCTCCATATACATGTAAGTTTGTCATTCTATGGAGCCCTTGCATAAATAATTCAGCCTTCTTCAAGTGCTGTTCCCATACACCAACTCACATATGCTAAACTCCTGACATGCTTTCATTTCATTCTTATAACCCACCACTAAGTGATCTTAATAATGATGCTGGGACGGTCCATGCAGAGCTCATGAGCCCTATGGTTTGCCACCACCACCTCCTTTATGCCACTCATTCCCACTGCATTCAACTGATTCTATTCAAATAATGTAATGTCCCCTGCTTTCAGAGGACATAGTGAGTAGGAGGCTTGAATGCAAGAGAAAGCCTGTGTGCAAAAGCAGCCCTAGTGGTAAAAGATATGGAGAATTTGAGAGGAAAGGTATTAGATAGCATTTCCTAGATTATACTCATGTAGCATTCATTGATACACAATCTAGATGTCCAGAATGTACAATGATCAGGGTGTCACAAATTCATATGGAAAGTACATCTACATAACTTGGATACTTCTAAGGTGATACAGTATATTGATTTTGGTACAATAGACATGGGACCCAGGTGTCAACCAACCTTTATTCATTTCAGGATTGTCTTGCTGATAAGCACCATGTAAGCAACATTTACCCTATTCAGAAATCGTGGCTGAAGATGATCCATTTTTCATGCTATTGGACTTAGTTGCTTTTGATATGTGTAGAAATAAATGTGTGTTTACTGATAGGCTAGTTTTATAGGGGCTGATAACATGTAGCATTCTGCAGATTATAGTGGCTCAAATAACTGTCCCAATGTGCATGTCTTTCACTATATGTAATAACACCCAATAACACCTAACTCTAGTCCTAATCTATGAGTGCTTGATTACATTGCTATATCATTCATACATACATATAGATTACATGGCACGTTAGTAAAAAAGCAATCTGATCCTCTGGTTCAGGTTTGCCCAGGGGCCATGGAATTTTTCAGAACAAGAAGTATTTCAGATTGTTTACAGGATCCTACCTCCCAAGGTTTTCTGGGTTTGTGTCAAAAGCTTTGACTGGTTGTCCTTTGGATTCCCCTGCCATATCTTTTATGAGACATGGCTGCATTGCTGACCTGAATAAAAAATCAGTCCTGGGTTGAAAAGAGACACTGGTTCTGATCATTATGACATTGATATATGAAATTTGATCCCCAATAGAATTGTAAATAGCAACCAACAAAGAGAGAGAACTGTCATATACAAGATGCCTAAAGACAGAATGGAACATCCAACTCACTACAAGTTCCATCAATTTAAGTGCAGTGGTAGCACCAGGATTGACAAAACTACCAGCACCATTATGATTATTTACCAGATGACATGATAAAGACATAGATGAGTGTTTGACATCAAGGCTTGTGCACCCTTTTGTTTGAATGTGAACAATTATGCTCCAGAGTTTTGACTCTGGTGGTGAGCTTCTTCAGCTCCCCCTCTTCTGCAGCCCACTGTGCCTTTAAGTATACCATATGGTCATGCAACTCCATCATGAGCTGCAGCAGCACCCCATCAGGTCTGTTCTTCAGATGGGACTTCTGAGCTGCTTTTCCTTGTGGACAGCAAATGGCCCACATTCCTGTGACCTTTAGCCAAGAAATACCAAAGCTGAAATATGGTTGGACTGACCTTCAATATGGCAGCAGGATTTTCATGAGACACACTCATTACATGCATGTTTATCACTCCACCTTCCTGAGGCATCAATGTAGGTTGGCCATACACATTTAACCCCACATTGCTTGCAGGAAATAGACCTGTGATGAATGTCATAAGGCTGAAGCACTAACAAAGGTTGTGACTTACCTTGAAGGTTCAGAATTTTCTTCTGAACTCTCAGACTAAACTATCAGTTCTGCTGATGTTGATCCTTTAGCCTTTCCTTTCTGGGTCAGGGCAGGTAAAGGACCAGCCTGGAATTTGTCTTCATTCTCATCTTCATCTTGGCTGACTATGAACTCCTGATATTTAAACTTGGATTTATTCTTTGTGATTTGGTCATTTTTTCTCTTTTGTAGTGGCACATGATTATCTGTTCTTGCATATTTCTTGCCCTCCAATCTGTTCACATTTGTAGTGATTCCAGTGGTTCCTGCATTGGAAGCAGTTTGAGCAAGCTGGGACTTGGGCCCTGTCATGATTGTTTATGTATATCTCCAAATTTAAATTTGATCAAGCTTACTTGCATGGGAAGGCAAAGTGTTAAGAACAGGTAAACTCCGAGGGGAAAGCAAACTCCAGAACTCCAGAGTTGTCTTGTTGGACAGGACTTGGCTTTACTATATGTGGTGCACCCTTGTTAGGAGTCCTATTGTCCCAGAATTTACTGAGGGGTCAGAGTTAGACTTTAAGATGTACTGGACATCAAGTTGAGCAAAGGGTAACAGAGGAGAGGAGTTGAGCTAAGTTGATATTTGAACTAAAGATTTACAGGAGTAGTATGGAGAGCTTATATACATCAGAGGTACATAGGATTAGTAACAGAATGGAGTTTGGTTTGTAAGTAAAGGATATTTGAAGTGAGATAAAGCTGGAGCTGTGTTCCACTTAGGAACACAGGTTTGGAGGGGAACTAAGAGTGGAGCTAGTTCCAACAGGAAAAGACATAAGGTAATGTATGTATAGACAAGGTCTGAGGGTCAGGGGTTGCATCTCTAGTGAGAATGCACCAGAGTTCATAGGTACAGAAAGCAGAGTTGGTCTGGAGGACTGGGGTTGGACTTACAGAATTTCCAGGATATGACAGTATCCCCCTCTTAGGCCTAAACCCCTGAAGACCTAGGCAAGGAACAATGTGGAGTGGAAATTCAGAGTCCAAAATTGTGGATGCCACTGGGAGGTGTATAAAATCTAATACTGTGTGTCTGTCCTTTATCATCCTAAACCACCATGTCCAACCTTGATGACATCAAGAATTGGTCCAATGTACACCTTATGGAATGTGCCAAGGATGATGACAATGTCTATGTGGCAAAGTACATGCTTGAATGGGAAACACACTGGGAGTATTTGGATGAGGAGCTGCTGAAGTGGCAGCAGGGGTGGATGTAGAGGATGGGTTTTTAACCCAGGGACATGACATGGTTGTTGTGGACCCAGAAATCCCTTTCTGTTGATTGATCTCTTGCAAGACTTGTTCAGCCTTGATGAGTCTTTTCTCCCATTGACCAAGGTCTTCACAGTCAAGGAGATTGGGGTGGGATTGTTCCACATATTCCACTGGAGCATTCTTCAACCCTTTTCAGATGATGTTGATTAACAACCATCCATTTGCTCGCTTGTTAAATTCAGCTTCGAGAGCCAAATGATGAAGATGCATGAAGAAATCCTCAATGGTCTCTTTGCTTCCTTGTTTATGTAAGGATGAGGAGCTTTTCTTCTGCTTGGCACTTAAGAGTGAGGGGTTGGAAGATGTCCATGATGGCATTCATGGACATGTTGAAAGATGCAGAGTGGAGAGAGGAGGCATTGCATTGTACCCATAAGTCAGCAAAGCGACCAGCAGCATTGTTGCCCCTCATGAACCCGAGGACTATTATGATTTTCTGGATGTCCTCCAGTTCTTGGGGAAAGCCTGCCAGGTATAGGGTTATTTGCCTCATTCATATCACGAATTTGTCTTTGTCGCCCTTGAACATTTCAGGTTTGGCAATGTAAGACTTCCCAAGTGCTTGTGGTTGGGACATGGGATTGGCTGAGTATGCATTCGCAAACATTGGATTCCTCCCAGTAGAGGTGGGTATTTGGGGAAGCAGTTGAGAGGTAGGGTGGGAGCTCTGGCTTGAGGAGCTTGATGACAGAAAAGACCAGATCGGGCAAGGGTGGCAGAGACTGGGATGTGGAGTGGGTGGTTGGGATGGCAACCCTGCAGTGGCAGGATCAGTTTGATAATGTATTCTCCACTCCGTGTAGGCATTCATGAATGCCTGGTCCATGGTCTGCCCAATAGCAGTTGGGAGCTCGACAATGGCAGGGGAACCTTGCCTCATACTCAACCTTGTCATGGGGCGTGAGTATGGGTGCAGGGGGAAGGACAATGATGGATTCAGGTCTGCCCATGGACTCAGTCCAGGAGTGAGGGGAGGAAGAGCATTGACTAACGCTCCTAACTCAAAGGGAGTTGGAGTCATCATCATGGTTAATGATGGGAGGAATGGTGGCGACAGAAGCAGTGGGAGAGTGTGGTGTTATATCTGTTTCATTGGTGGAAGTAGTCTAGACAGACAATTCATTCTAACTCTCATTCTTGCTCTGAGGTACAGTCGAAGTATGGGATGGTGGGCTTAGATGGGGGAGCTCTCTTGTCAAGACAAGTGATTGTTAGGTAATTGTAAGTCAAAGAGGAGGCAACAGGTGTTTTGACTTTGACAGGAGCTTGGTGACGACTGTAAGATCTAGCTACTATGAATACACGATGGCAAGCGAGTGCACAGCAGCTCAAGCTCAAGCCTGAATGTGGTAGAAGGTGGTGGTAGAAAAGCTCTGACAGAGCAAAGGGCCCAACATCAACAATGTCCGAATGGTGGGGTTGAGGGGTCCATGCACAGAGGAAGAATTGGGATGATCCTCTTATCACACTGAGAACATCACAGGTATTTCTCAAACCTGCCTCATGTAGCGTCTATGAGGATATGGACTGCTAGGCACTCAGCAGATGACAGGGCTAGTGCACTATGCCTGGTAGCAATATTATCCTTATTTAGACGGTGGATGACTGTATATATGACAGTGGGTGTGGTTGTCTTCTGCACTGGTTTATGTCCAGTAACAGATTTTCCTTAACCGTGGAATCTGGGTATGACCACAGTGGTTTAAGAAAAGAGGAGAGCAATCCAGTAACAGATTTTCCTTAACCCTGGAATCCAGATATGACCACAGCAGTTTAAGAAAAGAGGAGAGCAACATCAGCTAAAGTAGCAATGACAAAGGTGATATAGAGCAAAGGTTGAGTGAAAATTATTCTTGGAATTATATCAGGACTCAAACAATGACCACTCAAAGTGAGCAGCTATATCGCTGATGAATGACAATTCCAAGAATGGGGACTAGTTACATGAATGTCCCTACTATATATACCTTTTGAGAATGTGCACAGACCAAGTGATAAAAAGAAGGGAAAATGGAAATAAAGTGAAAGAAGAATGGTAATTAAATGTGAATGATGGAAAGAAGATAGTGATATGTGAAAAGTGAAGTTGTGAAGAGGTGATAATAAAGGGAAGAAGAAAGTTCTAACAGTTGCATAACTGGTTGACCAACTATGCAATGCAACACATTGTGAAATCTTACCTTGTCTATAATGCTCTTTTCAAATGACTTGATTAGCATCATTGCCAAGTCAAGTCAAGTTCAAACACTTATAATTTCATCTGACATTATTTGTATCTATTTGTTCTCTTTTCAAAATAGAAAGATGTTGGTTGTTCAAGTGGTAATTTAGCATAGCCACTCACTTTTTCTTGCTTATCTACAATATGATTATGTAATCAGATCACACCCTCATACTACATTATGTATCATATGGAAAGTTTGTAAAGATTGTTTGCATCAATATGCTTACCATGGCTCAAGACATTACAAGGTCAGTGGTTGGACAGACGAATTTAATCACTGACATTTACAAAGACAATAATGAAAGCTCATTTGATTATGAACATCCATCGTTGCACAATTGCATAGTTGGTTGATCAATTGTGCAACATATTCAAGAGTCAGTCATATACCAATTATATGAGAGCATTAGATTGTTCTGTATATAGTAGTTACAATCAGCATGTAAACCTATGTAAATGATGGGAAAACACAAGCTCAATAAAAAATAGGTTATAAGAAGACTTTAGTTCTTCTTCATCAGTATGCAAGAGGATTCAGTCAACCACCTATTTAGGCTTAGTTTTCCTGAAGTCAGCCACTTCAGTTCCAAGCTGCCCTGAAAATGGCCTATTGTTGTTGGGCATGTGAATTTGGAGCAAGGATGAATGGAAAACAAGGTGAATGTCCCACAATTGTCACAATCACATAGATAAGTGTTCTGAGATCCTTACTGATTCTGTATGGCCCAATATATTTGGGTAGCAGCTTCCTGGCCTGCTCTTTTGGCAGGGCCAAGTTTTTAGTGGAAATATATGTAGGCTAAATTGTCTAGTTTACAAGGTGTGGTGCTTTGTTTCCTATTCATGGTTTAGGTTTGTTTAACTTGAGCTTCAAGGATCACATTATGGACAGCCATTATGGTGTATTTCTTTGATAAAACAGCATCCTTGTCTAAGAAGATCAATGGGATGCTAGCTTCTGTCTCCTTTTTTTTATATAGGTTTTGGATCTTGAATTCAGCTTCTACTCTAGGCTTTGATCTTTGCCTGCCCTAGGTAGGTATCAACAAGGATTGTCTTCCTTGTTTTCCCCCTTTCATTTGTTTCTATGGGCCTTGCAGCACAAACTGAGTCTTGACTAACTTCATGAATTCAGCCAATGTCTCAGGTCTTCCTGTCTCAGCCAGAGGTGCCACCTTGCACAAGCCACACTCCTTTGAAAACATATACATTGTGGATGAACATTAGAAGAGAGTCAGGTACTTAATAATTTGCTCCTCAAGGGCATTTGTGAGAAGTGTGGGAATATTGTGGCTGGGGGGGCATTGGGGACTATGCAACACTGTTGTATACAGCAGAAGGGAAGTTGTGTGGAAAATGTCTGTGAGGTCTTCATTATGTGAGAACTGTCATGTTGAATGGAATGTTCAAATGCCATGTATCTAGTATCCATTAATACCACCTTTGACTGAGGGTCATTGGACTTCAGGAAGAGCAGCAAGGGTACATGCCACTGTAGAATGCTTTTATCCCTTGACTTTCTCAAGATAGATTATTATGCTGTACCAACTAGACAGCTACAAATTGATCAGTCTGGGTTAGGGCTGGCTTGGACTTGAGTAGCATCTGCAGGCTCTCCATCATTCACTCAAAGAACCCCTTTTGCTCTGTCCTGAGGTGGTTGACCCTAGCCTTCAAGTCCTGCACCATTTCCTCTACTGTATTGATCCTTTGATCCAAGGCTGCCATTTCATGTCTGTCTCCTTTGAGTTCCATGGTGGTGTTCAAGAGGTTAAACACTGCATTTGACTGGTTGGCAAGGACATGCTGCTGTGTCTTGATGTCATCCAGCTTGCCTTTCAAGTTGCCCAGTTGGGCTTCCATTGTGTCCACTTTGGTTTCAACTTGCACAAGTTGGTTGTGGTGGTACTGAATCTCACTCCAGACCTGCTCAATGGAGATGCTCCCTTCAACACTGATATCAGTCCTTGATTCACCCCCATCTGGTGGAAAACTGTACATACTTGCCTCAGCCAGAGCTTGATTCTGGGCAGCCATGCCAAATGTGTCATTGGAGCTTGTGTCAAAGAGTCTCCATGATGATGCTTACTCTGGACCCATTATAATCATCTACTGTTTGCTTTCAATCATCTGATGGGCCAATTAGCTCACCATTAGCACTGTTGGAATGTCTCATTGTTTCCTGAGATAGATGGAGGGTTGATGATGCATTGAAATTTCAATTGGTAGCACAACATTTTCAAACTCTGACTGATGGGTCCAGCCAAACTTAGTAATCACCAAGTCCCCTCAATGGTAGCATCATCATAGAAAGGGGTACCAATCAACCAATCAACTCATTTTGAAAGTGCAATGCATGTACATGATAGGCTGCCAGTGCTTTACACTAAATTCACACTCTGCTCACTTTTTCTGAGGTTGCAGGTGGTGTGCCAAGGTGGCAAGTCCTGGGTGGTCATTTCCTAAATTGGCACAGAAAATACACGAGAACATTTCAAGTTCCTGGTTGTAATGTTTGGTTTTTCTGTCTGTCTGAGAATGATAGGTGGTGGATAGGAAAATGTTGTATTCAAGAATTGATGCAGAAGTGAATTGTGGGCCCTGATCAGAGATCAATTTATTGTGGAGGCCAAAATGGCAAAAGGCATGAATGAAAAAGAGTTGGGCAATGTCTGCTACATTGATAGTTTTGGAGCAAGGGGTGACAATTACCCCCTGACTAAGCCTATAGTTGACCAAATCCATAACAGAGTCAAAACCATCCACAGGGGGTAGATTGGTAATGAGGTTGACTGAGAGTTGGGAAAATGAATAGGAGGTGACAATAGGAAGGGGTATCAGGGGAGGAATGGTAGGATGGGTCAAAACCCCGTGGGATTGACAGATCATACAATCAGCAACAAACTGGTAGATTAAGGAGGAGAGGCCAGGCTATCAATAATCCCAAAAGAGGAGGGAAGTGGTACAGAGATGACCACCATGGCCACCAGAGGGGGAGAAATGGGCAGCTACAACAAGGTTGTGGCATATGGATTTGGGCACGTAGAGATGACCTTTGAAATAAAGATGACCATCTATGAAAGTCCAATCTAAAGGGTGGCATTGGCCAAAAAGAGGTTCATTATTCTCCATATAGTGGAGGGCATCCAGGACAAGGGGGTCTGAGGTGGAAGACTCATGAATGCAAGAGTCCAAGGTAACATCAATGGCATGGATCTGTTGATCAAAGGCAGAGTCTGGGAGGAGTTGGACATCCTCATTATCAAGGGAAGTGTCCACATCATCATGACAGAGAGTGCATCTGTGGATGCCATCTGAGATCCATAAAGGGCAATGTATTCTAGGTTGAAGTTCTGGAGAAAGAGAAGCCACCAGGCTTGTCAGTAGGAGAGTTTACATGGTTTCTTGAAATATCTCAGGTTCTTGTGGTTGATAAGAACCTTAATGGGAAAGGAGGAGCCCAGGAGATATTGATGCCAATCTTTGAGACTGCAAATGACTGCCAGGAGTTCACAATCAAAGATGTCATAATTATATTCAGCAGAGGAGAACGTCTGGGATAAATATCCATAGGGGTGAAGATCTCCATTGGAATCAGCCCGCATGAGAACAGCTCCAGAGGCAGTGAGGGAGGCATTGGTTATGAGGGTAAATGGTTGGTGGTGTCTGAGAATGTGAGTATCAGATGAATGGTGAAGGCTTTCTGAAGGGCAAGGAAAGCTGAATCATGGGGAGGGGTCCAGGACCAAGGGGTACCTTTCTTGGTCAAATTGAGGAGGGAATGAGTGAGGTCTGAGAAGGAAGGGATGAATTTCCAGTTGAAGTTACAAAATCCTAAAAAGGATCTGACTTCTTAGATAAAAGAGGGTCAAGGCCATTCCTTGATAGCATAAAGTTTGATGGGATTCATTTTGGCTCCATCCTTTTTGAGGAGAAGTCCAAGGTAATCCACTTTAGAGATGCCAAAGGTACACTTTTTGAGTTTCAGGAGCATGAAATGTTCCTGAAAAAGTTGGAGAACCTTTCAAGTACATTCTTCATGGAGGATGGGGTCAGAGGAATGGATAAGGAGGTCATTCATATAGATGATGAGCCACCCTTCTGTGATGTAATCACCAAAGAGGTCATCAATAAAGGCTTGGAAGGTTGTGGGAGAGTTACACATGTCAAAGAACATAATGGTGGGCTTGAAGAGACCAAAAGGGTAACAAAGGCAGCCTTCCATGAATCCTCAGGTTTGATGAGGATATTGTTGTATCCCCAATGGATGTCAAATTTGGTGAAGATAGACAATCCTTGAACATGATCCACAAGATTGGTGATGAGGGGAAGGGGGTAGGCATTCTTTATCATATGTGTGTTAAGATGTAGTCTTGGCAAGATTGAAGTTTTCCATTCTTCTTCTGAATGAAGAAGAAGGGAGATACTTGAGGAGACTTTGAGTGGGTAATCTTGCCCAAGGTAAGGTGTTCAACAATGAATTCTTTACACTTAGTTTGCTCAGGAGGAGACAATGGGTACATCTTTGTATGATGAGGTATGAAGGTGTCTCAAAGGTCAATGGCATGATCATAAGGATGAGAGGGTGGTAACTTTTTAGTGTCTTTCCTTTCAAAGACATCTGCAAAGTCTTTGAACAGTGTAGGAGTTTGACCTTGGCAGTCCCAGCATTCTGAGCTAGGGTGGTTCATAATGTAGTTTTCCTAAGGAGGTGTTCAGGAACTCTTGGGTTGTATTGAGTACAAAGTACTCAGTCTCAAAGGAGAGGGTTCTTCTGCTGCAAGTAGGAAGCTCACAGATCTTGTTCAATAGTGGTGGCTTCATTAGCATCAAGGTATTTGAGGAGGTATCATTGAAATAGGGCAAGAGGGTGGTTGAAGTGCCATTTTTTGTATAACCTGGGGTTGGTGGTCACTTGATTGGAATTCTAATGGAGATTCCACTCCTTTGCATTTGCAGCAGTGGAGGTTGCTATATCCACCATCCCTTCTGCCAATACTGATATCTTTCAAATCATTGTATTTAAAGTGGCTCAGGATTCTGATTTGATACATCATTTCTCCCAGGCACTGCTCCCATCCTCCCACACCAAGTTTACAGCAACATTGGAGATATCACTGCTTGAATCTGGCAGCAAGTCTCTTCACTAGGACCCCTTTCCCAATTTCATTGACAGTATGGTAACTCTGCAAACTCTCAGCCAGAGCATCTAAGCTGCAAGCTGCTATTTGGTGCACTGAGTGTCTTTCAGACAGCCCAGTCCTTTGTGAGTTCCATCCAAGCAAACTTTACCAAGTGACTTGGCTTGGTATGATCTGCAGACCACTGGTGCTGGTTCCTCATTGCATTGCCCTCCATTTGACTCCTAATGCTTGCTGTCCCTCATCTGGCCAATGGTAAGTGGTGGTATGAGACTGTGGCAGTGATATATTGGTGGTATTGTCACCAAATGCATAACAAGCAGCCTTGACAAGAGATTTCCTTGCCATAAATTCTGTAGTTTGAATTCCAGCAGACAGTGGCTGCAGATGAAAGTGTGGTGGTTTATAATACTAACACTTGAGAGCTTGCTAGAATTGTTGCAATAACCAAAGTGTACTTGCATGGGTTGATGCCAAGGTTACTGAGATTATAGTATGCAAGAAATCTGCATACATGAGCACAGCATGCTTCTGAGTTAGATATCCTACCTTCTAATTTGTCCAAGCAGCTAAAAGATCCAGAAAAACTGACCCTGGTGGATTACTTGGTGGGCTCATCATTCCATCCAAAATGTGATTGGGTGGAGAACCTCCTTTCAAAGAAGTTGGCTCTAGAGGTGGTTGAGATGATTGATTTCAACACCACATCTGTTAGTGCTCTGTTCTGGAATCTAATCCAGACCAGGTTTCCAGATGACATTTTGGATGAATTCAATGACTTTCTTCAGAGAATAGGAATATTTCAGATAAGTGGCAATCCAGCTTTTCCAGATACCTTTGAAGTAGGTGAGTATGCCATTGGAGTGGGATCCAACACTTACATCTACCACTGAAGTGCAGAGCTTGTACTCCTCATTGCTGTCTATGGTTTCAATTGCTCTAGATAGGTCAATAACTTTTATAATACATGAATTTATGATGCATTTACAAGATTTGGCCACAATGCAAATCAAGCCCACAAATATGCCATCTCATGAACAACTGGGAGAGTTGGATCCCCAGAGAAAAGCAGAAACTTCTACAATGCAATCTACAATGTCAAGATGCAATCAGCAGCAAATATGTATGGTCATAATGTGGATGCCAAGGCACACTCACGAAACAAGTCTTCAAGACCAGTTACTACATGGTGCTGATTTGGACTTCAGCCAGACTGGTGTTTCATTTGTTATGTCCATCCACAGACCAGGTGCATGGAGAAGATATATACCAGGATGGTCTATTGAGCCAGAAGGCATAGAAAGTGACTTGCAGCAGGAGAATGCCAATGCTTAGGAAATAAAGATGCATATTTGGCAGCCCATACTGTCAGTGCTTTATCCATCATTAATTGGAGTCTATGGAATTCTCCATTACATTATACAATACTTGCATAGATTCTATCCTTATGTTTGCTCTGTAAATACATAAATAAAAAAAGTAGTCATTGTAGCTTAAAGTAGGCTACCTATCTCAGGTTTAGATATATCCAGAGCATACAGCTATAATCAGTAACATGACAAATTAAGGAAGAGAATGAAGCTATGATGTTGTGGCTAGAACAAATTACATAAGCATACATTTATATCTTTTTCCAGATACACATTAAAATTACCTTACCAGATCTAAGTTATCAGATGGTGGCAGCAGATGTCATATAGTATTCTGCTTTGTGCTTATGTAAGCATTGCAAAAGTGCCACTACTGCCACCTAATTACCTTCCTGGGCAATAAAACCATATTACCCCTTTTGTAGCCTTTTCTGCTCATGATCCTTGCTTTATTGCTTTTTGTGATGTTATATGTTGAAGGATAGCCTTCTAGTATTTAATGGAACATATTTGACCACTTATATCACTGGATTTGAGCCACACCAACTGTCTAGAGCTACATCTAGGGGTAATAAATTAGGAAAAGTGTCTGGAATTTTGGAGCTTTCATGAAAGAGTGCCCAGGAGAGTTCCAAACATCCTTTAGCATGTATATTTACATTTTCTAGAAGCCATCCAAGCTTCTAAAACACCCATGGTGATCCTGGCAGATGTTGTAGATAGTGTAGTTGATGTATAAGATTTCAACTTCACTAAGGCAAGTACCATAAAAGCCTATATTAGGCCTATTGTTCACATACTGGCCGTGCTCATACATGCTCTCTGATTAGACTTTGAGGAGTTCAATGTCATGGTCACAGATCTAGGTGCAATATTGCAGAACAATGTTGACCAGTGGTCAGAACTTGTTCAGCAGATACATAAAGTCCTTATCAAGATGTGGATCACAAGTTGGCCCAAGTCTGTGATAGCAGGCCCCTCCCATGTGCTTTTTGCAGATTCCACAGAAGCAAGTCTTTCCCTCATGACCTTGATGAAGATGGCTCCCTCAAAGAGGGCAAGGATGTTACCAGTATTATTGCCATGCTGGAGTACTACATGCAGCTCACATTTCTCAAGGAGATCAGGATACATGCAGAAACAAGCAATATCCAGGATAAGGTTGCCTGTGATGTCCTACAGCCCTGGTTCATAGAGAAGAAATCCTCCACATTTTCTCACTTGAGATCTTTGCAACACAGGGTCTTCACAATTGCATATGATGCAATGGGGAAAATATGTATCTGGTGGACTGACACTAATGCATGGACCTCCTGAAGTATAAAGGCAATCCCATCTTCCTCTTGGATATCTGTGCCATATTTTAGGGTATGGACAAGGACCTTGTATCTACATGGGAAAACAAGATCTTATATGGACTGGATCTCAGGGTGGATTACACAAACTTGGCAGATGATGTCATCTTGAGTGCATTCATTCTGGGGGTTTATTATCATCAGGACTCATTGTGATCTGATGTAAAAAATGGCAAGTGCATCTGGTGACCCATGTACCACTCACAATGTCACAGTGATCACAGGAGCTGACCTATGGCAAACCACACTACTTGGTCAGTGTATATTTTTTCTTATATCCATTTTTAAATGCATGATATGTATATGATGCATGATGCATTCACTGCATGAGTATCACACATTCTCTAAAATGTGTGATGTGTATATACATACATATTCATACCACACATTTCCAGGGGCATGTGAAATATACAATATGCATGCACTCCATTCATGTTTTGATAATCATGTCTCTGATATCATTGATGATGGTGATGGGGCTGATTCTATATGTTTCTGAAACAGAGCTATCTTGCAGCATTCATGATCAAACTTGCAATAAAATTCATTCCTGATAATAGCCAGCACCTCACAATAATGGTGAAACAGATCCCATTCTGCTTATTGCTTCATGTACTACAGAGATTGCACTCAAGAGTCTAGTCAATGATGCAAGAATGCTCATCAAGAACACTACACTACAAAAAATCATGCCAATCATTGACCAGGGCAGTCTGGATGCCACTGCCACCAACCCACACAAAAAGGTGCTGCTTCACTGGTTCAAATCCACTCACCCACTCTTGCTTGATGCAAACTCACACCCCACACTCATCAATGCAGTCATCAAACCAGTCCATAACATCATGGCACTTAAGGCAATAATCATTGTTGGATATTTCTGATACCTTTTTTTTAAAATGTGAAAATGTGAAGGGAATAACATCATTCCTGCTGTGCAGACTTGGGGTGGCAAAGGTACATAAGAATCCACAGAGTGTTCAATTCTACACAGTGGAATGTGGACATTGGACAATTGTCTGAGTTATGGATATGGCTCATATTAAAATGTGATTTTGTGGATCAAAAGGGATGAGAAGTATGGTGGTTATGATGTGGTGCATTATATGATGGGAAACAAGACTGTAAAACTGTTGATGAAGACTGGGTCTGTCAATCAGCATCCAACCAATGAAAGTGGTGGTGGGTTGAATAAGATTGGAAGTGGTAGTGGTAGTGGGGTGGTAGCAGGAATGAAGTGCATAAAAAGGGAATGGAAAGATATGGATGGATATGTAAGTGCAGAGGTGGCTGGTAGACAAGGACAGAAGAGAAAGGTATCTTGTGTATAGTGATAGCAGAGAGTGGAGATGATGATACTAGGACTATGAGTTTATGGATGAAAGTGACATGGATCATGGATTGAGGATGAGTGTGCTGAAAGAGAATAAGAAGAAAGAAATGTTGGTGTTTGTGTTTGGTAAGAATGCTAACTCTAGAATGAGGTTATGGATGATATGA
This sequence comes from Boletus rufocinnamomeus, assembly GCA_038092675.1. NCBI lineage: Eukaryota > Fungi > Basidiomycota > Agaricomycetes > Boletales > Boletaceae > Boletus > Boletus rufocinnamomeus. The sequence goes on from JBBPQV010000123.1 coordinate 25,877, forward strand.
AATGTTGGAAAGTGAAGTTAAATGTGAGTATAGTCTAACTTTGAACATAATACTACTAGTATGTCAATTGAGATGATTGTACTAAGTATGATGAAGAGGAGTAATATATGTCAAGAAGGTAGGAGGATGTTTGGAAGTGGAGTGTGATGATGATGCATGGAAGTGGTGTAATAGTTGTGATACTCTGAATTTGGAGGAGTTATTGAGTTATGGTGAGTGGGATGAGTAGAAGAGAAATGGTGATGGAAATGTAATTGAATATATGAGAGTTGTGGATGAGTTATGGAAATGGGAATGGACATAAAAAGCAAGGGTGAATTATGATTGGAGGGTAAGAAGTGGGATGAGGTGAGGTGAGGGGGGTATTGAATGGAAGAAAAGGAAGATAAAGAAGATAAAGAAGATAAAGAAGGAATATTGAAGATGAGGTAGGAGACAGAAAGACAGGAAGACAGGATGAGTGGAAAGCAAGTAATATGAAATAGAAGAATGAAAAAGGAGAAGAAAGGAGAAGTTGTGATAAAGGAAGAAGTGACAGAATGAATAGGTGTAAACCAATGGAAAGTGAAGAATGTATGAGAAGTTGAAGTTGAGGAAAAAAATAAATGAAAAACTAATAGAATATAGCATCTGCACCAGTGGATCTGATGTGGATATTTTTTTTTACTTGAGTATGTTTTGGACCTCCAAAATGTATTTTCCATATATATGTATTTCAAAATATGTTAGATCTATGAATATTATATGCACACAGGCAGACCTGCAGTAAAATAACTATATATGTATATATAATACAAATTAGGCTGAAGGAAATAATCAAGAACAAAGGCTCTAATTTTTCATACATGTTTTATACACAAATTGACACATGGTCTTTTTATGCATTTTGTATAAACCTGAGCAATTAATTATTTTAGTACTTTTTTTTACAAATACATTAGGGATATGCAGTAGCTCAGTAGTATAGTTTATGGAGCTGTTTCATACATTTGTGTATTTCTATGGATTAGCATAACAAAATAAATGATGTAGATATATCAGTAAAATAGACAAGCAATATATATATATATAACTATGATGGCAATTCATGTGCATCACTAATCAGTTAGTATGTCTGAAATTTGGTGACACTTGATACATGGACATTCAAATGCATGTAACATAATCACATTACACAATTTATTGTCCAATTGCTATGCATATATTGCATGTCCATGTCATAACAACAGGTCACACAGCAGTGAATATAACAATATATATAGATATGAAAGGAGCCCGGAATTAAGCAATACAACCTGCATAAATGTAGTATATAGTCATATGATAAAATCATATATATTGTATATACATCAGTCTGCATACAAGATATGACTCAGATGCTTATAATTCAAACTGATGTTAATTAGTTTGATTGATAAGGATACTAGAGAGTTGTAATAATTGGTCATGGCTAGGTCACATAATTTGTATATCTGGAACAAATGACTTGTAAGTGCTTTGTACCAGATACAGCTGATGGAATTTATAATGTCTGTGTATATACTTGAGTAGCAAACTATACAAATGGCTATATAAATTGTGCAATCCATATGATGTGAATAAGTAGATAGTCATTTAAGTGAGCAAACAGTATATTATTATATATGTATATCAGCATTGGTATAGTTCAATGGCCCATACATATATTTAATTATATACCAAGTTGTCTTGTACATCAATGTATCACCTACATGCACAAAAATAACATCATTATTACTGTACAATAGTATGGTAGATTGTGCACTTCATGATTATCATGGAGTATACAAACAATACAATTCCACCATGGATGGTATACTATTTTGCACACTTTGTGTTGCGAGACGATCTCGAGCAATCACTGGCAGGACTCGTCTTGAGCTACACCAAACTTTACTGAAGAGAAAGAAGCAGAGGTGGTAAAGATGAGAGGTCGGGTCTTCCTTAATCGACTCGCAAGGACGTAGGTCGCAAGTGACAAATGGATTAGACTGGGGAGTCCAGTTGAGTACAGCTACTTTATATATGTTACAGGATTGCGCACGGACCATAGGGTCCTTGGGAAAGATTACTAGGTATAGATAAATGAAAGAAGCGTTCGTGAGAGAAGAAGTTTGATGATGAGAAAGAAGAGTGGAAATTAATAAGGCGTGTGTGCATCGTGTTTGTCTAGACCATAGGTCACGTGTAGTTTCCCACGGTCACGTGCACATCACGTGACTTCGAAGTCTGAAAGGTGTAAAGTAGTGTGCGAATGCGTTAAGTTAAAATGTTTGAAAATATGGTATATCATAACACTTTGTGGGGGCCTGGATGAAATGTACAACATATTGTTTATATATATGAATCACCACTTCAATTACACAGGAAACAAGGTTGTTTGGTGAGAGGGTTAAATCCTGTGTCAAGGATTGTAAAAGTAAAAGGGCTCTGGGACCATCCAGATATTTGGGTCAGACAAAATGGTGTTGAGATATTTTCCAATATGCTACATCATATTCTCAGAAATCACAAACTTCACTCCAGAAATTAGTAGGAAAGTTAGATCCTACCAAAGGGGGATCATAAAGAAAGACTTACACACTATAAAGTTAACAATAATCAAGGCCAACTTAGGGAAACTGCAGTGGCTGTGAATGAAACAAACCTTGTAGCTATTGTCAATTAAGCACACTTTGCACCCATGTATTGTCTTGTTATTCTGGATTACTTGAATAATGTCATCAACAGAGTGATAGTGAAGTAGAACTCACTGGACTCAAGTAGGAATAATACTCTTTCAAGAGAATCAAGTATCTTATCCTTATTGCTAAGTGATAATGTCAACAATCTATATTGTTGCTTCTTCATCAGGGAGTTCAACTGTTCACATTCCACCATTGGATGAAAAGGCTCTCCATGGTATGACTAGGATATTAATCACATTTCCATGAGTCACATGGATCATATATTCATCTACAAACAAAATGAAAGTGTGAATTTTCTGACCAGAAATGATCTGATGAAGTTGAAACCAGTGTATCCTAAAGGCAATCATCAATCAGACAACCTAGTCTATCATGGTGGAATTACTGCCACTTATATTTTCCTGTACTGCTAAATGATACTTCATAGTGTATGGAAAATATTTTGAATGGCCACCATGCAGTCATCATTGAATCCCATTATTCATAATTTATATCATCTGGGACCCAGATGATGTCTTCCAGAAGCAAAATTAGATCCTTTGAAACAGCTTCCTGCTGTATCCATAAAAGTGGAAAATGGGACCTGGCCTTGTTAGCTCTCCTTTGGATATGAAAATAAAGCAAATTCATGTTCTGCATAGATTACATAACAGGTTATTCACATGTTACTATGGCTTTTTGCAAACCAGATTTTTTTCAGTGTGACCCATAACAATATTTTTCCTGTCTTATTTCTATGATAAGGATATCTCCACAGAGTCCTTGTGCATGAACTTGACATGATGTTCATCAGGAGCAAGAAGCATGTTGTGAATAGTACACATTGATCATTGACAAGGAAACAGAAATAAATGCATGTTTCTTGGTGTGGCCAATAGAAGATACTGTGTCCCTGGTCAAATTCTCAGTTTATGTTACTACACAAGGAGGGCAGGCATATTTAGCACACCAAACATCCACAAAATGAATCCTCACATTTAGCCAGCAGAACATCTTTTTGAATTCTCTTGTCATCTCTCTTGCCTTCATTTTATATATTGGTGATCCTTATAGGCATAGTATACTCCAAGTTGTGAGACATGGATTATTCATATGAAACAACAACAGAGTTACTGACATCTCAATATGTCCCTTATGGTTGACAAGATCAACCTGTTGTTATGAAATCAATTGAACTACTGCAATAATTTTGGTGTTGTTGGAGCCCAGAGTTTATATCCTGGCTCCAACCTAGCAGAATAACTTCACAACATTTGTATCCTACATCACACTAGTTAGCATCCAGGAGCATGGTGCAAAGAAAATCTACCTCTGGACTAAACTCATAGTGAAGGTAGAGAAAAGGTTTCTAAATGTGATTCTCAGCAGTATGCTTAGAACCCTGATGAAGGACCATTTGAACAATTGGATAATGGCAGTATTTATCTCTTTTGAGATGATGATGATAGGGGAAGATTGGACAATAGATGCAGAAAGGAACACCATGGGATAGGACACATTGGATGTGTTGATTGGAATTGGAAGGAGGAATTATTCCATCTGAGTCTGGGTCTTCTTTATCCATGGCAAAAGTTGAATACAAGATATAATACTGAACCTGGTCAAGACAGAGGATGTGATGATGGTTGCTTCACTTCCAGATGTCAATGGTGATGTATGTAGGGGTAGGTAATAGTCAGGATAGGATAAGAGTATGAGTCTGAGATTAGATACTCTTATTAGTATTGCCACAACTGGTGAAGTAAAGCTGGTTGTGATTAACACTAATTCTTATCCGTACCCTTGCCCTGGTAGAGGTATTCTCAACCCCTAGGACCTGGGCCAGACAGGGGCAGCATCATTAAACATCATCAAAAACATGAATGTTTTGAAGGTTGGATAAGCTTCTAGAGGTTGATGATGATCAGCAGTGTTATGATCTCGCCTTCCTTTTCCCTTCTTTCACTCAATCCTAACCCGATCTTACTTACGTAATCTCCGATTAGATCTTGATCTGGATCTCCTGATCCAATCTCCCGATCTCATCTTCCATTGCACCCGATTAGATCTTATGCTTCTCTTCTCTTCCATTCCCCATGCTGCTAACACGTTCTCTCCCACCTATCCTTTAATCTCCGTTCATTCCCTTCTCTCCTTCTTTGCTATATTTAGTACTAGCTCATACACGACTACCCTAAAGTACTTGGTCTGTGCACGTACATAGTTAGTATAAATACAGTGACGAGAGATCGGAACTCCCCAGTTCTTATCTCTTCGTCTTTGACCTTAGTCAGACAGTAAGCCCGCTCCTAGACAGTATCCAACCCTCACCTGGTAGCTCATCGTTGAGTACCATGTATCGGAAGTAAGGTCAACCGCCAAGTCTTCATACTTGGTATGATCCTACTGGAGTCTAGTACTCACATCCTTAGTGAAGGACCCATCACCGCTGAGAGCCCCCTTTAACCTTTTCATTCATACCGCTTACCTCTCCCCTTCCTTCTTCTCTTTTTCTCTTTGTTGCTAGAGGCAGTGTTGCCGATCCCTAGTCCTTCGGCATCTGCCTAGACAGGATCGTAACAAGCAGGGGCTTAAATATGAATGACATTGCATAACATTAGAGTAGAACATATATTATAATTGTAATTATTAATGCTAATGCTTGCAAATTGTGAGAGCATTGAGAGTATATATACCCTTGGAGGGTAAGGGTAAATATATGAGTGCTGATGCCTACAGTATAATAGACTTAAAATTATACCTTGACCCATGGGTCTTTGTTGACTATATCCATGTAAAAACCCATATCCACAGTGTGGGTGTGAATATATTGGTGGATATGGATGTGAGTATGCTCACAGATACCCCAGAGTATACCCATGTTATTCCCTACTAAAGACCAACTCTCCAGTGGAAGTAATGTACTGACAAAGTCATGGATTCCATCATAACAGATTGTTCCAAAGCAATCATAGCAGCTGCCAACACTAAATGATACACAATAGTTACTTCAGTGATCACCCAAAGACCTGTGTGCAAGGCATGGAGATACATTGTGATATTGAATAATAAACTCTGCTGGTCAAGCAGGGCTTATAACCTAATAAGAGAAGCAGTGTCTCACTAGCAGATGGGCAAAAAGCAATAGAGGTCTTGGTAGGAGACTTATCAAGGATAAGTCTTGGATGACAGTCAAGTGGTACTCTGAGAATAGGATAGGTTCAAGTGAGGGACACTTGATACTCAGGTGGTAAAGAAACAGAGGCACATAGGATTGGTAACATAGTGGAGTAGCTTTGTAAAGTGTTGAAGAGTAACTAAAGCTAGAGCTGTGCTCCTAAGCAAAACACATGTATAAAGGATCTAAGAAGCAGAATCGGTACAAATATGAAGAAATGGAAACATGACAGAATATATGCAAGTTATGAACAGGGTATGTAAGTATGGATGTGGTCAAGGGTCAAGGACTGCATTCTCAGTGAGAATACACCAGAGTTCATATGTACAGAAGTGGAGTTGGATCTGGAGGACTGGAGTTGTACTTAGCTGATACAGACTATGACACATACAGCCAAAAGGCTGCCATTGGCAATTTGCTGACAAAACCACATTGGTGATGATATTGGCTGTGTGTTTTGTCACATGCTATAGCATTTTTTTCCCTTTTTTCTAATGCAATGTTGACACAATTATCAGAAATACCACAATGATCAAGCAATGCATGATAAAATTGTAACTTGGCCACCAGATCTCTTTTTTACTCTCCAGGTTCAAGAAAATAAGGTGCCATAACACTCACAATCTGACACAATGTTTCAGTTGAATAAAATGTTGCTTGGAGTAATGTGTGATGAAGTAGAAATGTTATTATCTTGTGGTGTCCATTTTGGATGTTGCATCTGCACAAGCTGAATATTTATATGAACCAAAACAAGGTATGGTAGCTGTTATGATTTATTCTTTTCTTCTTCATATGTCATCTCAGTTTCATTTTGACTTGGTTCCTTCCTTGATTACACATCTATCATTGTTCTTGTGATTCATCTGTGACCAGGCTGTTCTATTCCTACCTGGTACCACTATCTATTCCAACTCTGTTGGTTTCAAATGCCTTCTGGCACATTCCACAAGCTCATTCCATTACCTTCCATCAAGCTCTATAGGTGTATTCTCAAGAACATTCTATTGCTTTCTGGATCCTTCTATTTGCTTACTTATCACTGAAGGCTACCAAGTATATAAATGTTGGGCTTGTATTTTATAATTTCCTCAATCTTGATCTGCTTTGCCCACCTACCTCTGAACCCTGGTATCACACATGTGCTACTTGAATCTCCCTGAATTAGTTCACACTACTACTGAGTGTGCACTAGACTCCCTTGAGCTTCCAACCTTCTTTGAAGGACCCCTAAGTTGCTTCATCACTCTGACAATACTAATCACTACTAATCACCTCTTACTATCACCTGACCTTAGCTAGATTGCAAAGCCTGCACTCACCTCTACCTGAGTCAAGTGTAACAGTAGCATTCTGAATACACACACAATCCCACATAAACAGATGCTGAACCATCCAAGCAAGCATGCTATGCATTGTCAAGCATGGAAGTTACCCAAGAATCCAAGCCTTGGGACTGTTCCATCCAAGTCACATATAATCAGATTCTATCCTCTGCCTTGATTTGAATTGCTGGCCTGGAAAACAGTGAAGGCCAAAGTCCATCTGCTTCTTTTTATGACTGATACACTCCCATGGGCACAAACAGTAATATCTGGCCAATGTTTGGAACATATATTTGAAATTATTGCATGCTAGAAATGAGAGGGCAAAATGGTAGAGGCCAGTACATATAGTACTACATTTATCCAAGCTGGCCTAACTTGATCATTTCCAAATTATCTGAATACCAAAGAGACATGGCTCATTTGGTAAATTGGTGTCTGTTATGATGCTCAGAACTACTGATGTTTTAGCTTTCCAATGACACACAGACATTTTGTAGTGAGATCAAGAAATTGGCTTAAGAAATTATTCCTGTTGTGTACCAACTGATTACACCCAATTACATTACAAGCCAAACCACACATGTTGCAAGATTCTTGATACTTGGAAGGTGAGTGCAATTTCCTGGTAAATCAACCCAGCAAAGAGTCAGTGATCAATTCAAGAGATGTACAAAAATCCCTCAACACTGACCCACAGATTCTGACGGGGGAACTCCTATCTTGTAATGTGATGAATTTAGTTATAGGGTCAATATATGCTATTTCAGACTGTAAATTTATCAGTCCAAAGGGACCACACCACAGCAAGACAGTAAATAAAGTGTAATCTTTGTAAGTAGACAAATGATAGTATTTCTGTAGTGATAGTAACAATGGACATTGGGACATTATAGCAGACAGACAACAAACCAATGCTTTACTAAACATGGGTATTTCAAATCAGATGATGAAGCAATGATGTTTCTGATTTTACTGTGGAAATCAGTACTCTGGTGAAGCTAACACACTTCTAATAGGCTTTCTGCAATCCCCCCTTTCACACTAGGCATTATTTGCTGCCTCCCAGACATTGTTGTCAATACTAGTCAACATCTAACATGGCACTTTGGAGGTTTTCTCAGGTGGGGATTGCTGTATCCATGGTATTGGATTGATAATAACCTGCAAGATATGCATAGTGTTTCATGCTATATTTGAAGTGTTACTGCCACCTATTCACAACAATATTGTTCAAACCCTCCTGTTTTGTCTGGCAAAATGCCATGCTTTTATTATGCTTGACCTGGGTAGGGGCAGGCATAGGCTCAATGGGTTCAAGGAACAAATAATGAGGAGGAACTGGATTGGTTGACCAGCAGTGGGCTAGGTCAAGAGTTCAGGGGTGACAACAAGTAGTCATCAAGTCAAGGGGTTCAATGGGTTCAATAAGTGTGCACTCACCCAAGAGTAGCACAACAACTTCAAGGAGGAACTTAGAGAATCACATAGGAGACAAGACTCAATGGTAATTGAGCAGGTCTAAGTTGAGGGAAATACAAATAAAGGAGGTTGAAAGTTTATATACAAAAGATCTAAATGAGTTTGTAAACAAAAAGAATACCATGAAACATGGTGGAACTGTTATGGACTTTCTTTCTTTCTCTTCTTCCAGCTATGCCTTAGCTCATTCTCCTTCTCATATGCAAGAAGCCTATACTCTCATGACTATAACTCTTGGTTATGATATGTTCATGGATGATTTACTCCATTCTAGGTAGTTCTCTTACACTGCCTCATTTTCCCCTTTGCCCAAATGGTCTGTGCTCAGTTGGTCTGTGTGCAGCACCTATCCCTATAAATATGTTGCCTTTATATTAGTAGTTCTCTATCTAGTTCTATGCAATTCATTGCCTAGTTCCTGGTCATATCACAAGTGATAAGTTCTACTTGTCATAGCAAGACTTGTGATTACTCTTTGTATCTACACACTACACTTGAGTGTATGGTATGACTAGGTTCTATACATTAGTGTAACAGAAACACTTTATTAATACAACCAATGAAATGTGATGGAACATCATGGAATGATGGATGGAATGTAAAGGTAAGTACTGAACAGGATCTCAACAGCTTAGCTAAGATCCAATGAAGAAAAGGGCAACAAAAGGCAGAAGGCAAGCAAGCCAACAAGCAAGTTGTTCAAAGAAAATTGCAAGAGAAAAGAAATATAGGACAGCAAGAAAATAAATAAAACCTGACAGCTTTAGTGAAACCAAGACTTCATATTGACAAATACTCTAGCTTTCCTCCATCATGCTCTATATTGGCTCAGTGCACAAGTGTGGAGGTTGCAACATGTCACTTGCCTTATCTTTGAAACCAAAGAAATATCTAAAGAATCAGCTCAAAGGCAGGAAAGGGAGGCTGCCAAGTTTCGATCCAGCTGCTGGAGTATGCCTGTAAGAACTGGATCATTACTGAGGGCATTCAACATGAACACATACATTTTCCATGCATTGGAAGACCCTGAGAAAACAATCAAGATATTTGGAACAACAAATTCACACACAGTTCAAGTGGTAAATGTTTGTCATGGTTTATTGGTCACAAATGAATCAGACAACAATATCATCAAGATAAGTGCACAGGCTAATTAAACAATTTTATAGTGGTTCAAACAAGAAGTGTTTACAAACAATTTGTGTAGCAGAAGAGGTGGTCAACACTTCTCAGGCATCAAAACATGGATAATCTAACAATAAAGAAAATTGAGGAAATTGATTCTTGTACACAGTTATATTACTTTATGGCCTACATATAGAGACAGAGAACACCTTGAGCCTGCCTTGCTTTCTTCTAAAGCACTAGTGTGACCTTGAACTGAAAGTAGCATATTCTATTACAGTCTGACTAGGTATTCTATACTACAATGGTTATGACAGCAAGTTGGGTTTCATGCAGATCCTTGGGGACCATTTACTGTCAAGACTGCTTGGTTTCAATTTATGATGGCAATAAGTGGGCATGCATTTTGGAGCAGCATAATAATGGATATCTCACGAATTTTGATGTTCCACAGTGCTTCTGTCACAAGATACTGGCTTGTAAAAACAACAGAAGAATGTCCTCTGCTGCACTTGTGGACAAACTGCTGGTACTGAGACCATAAATGTAATTCTCTGTTGCATATTTGTACCCAGCCTGCAAAGCATCCACATCCTCTGACTTCTCCAACTCCTCCAGGATCTCCTCAGAAGCAGACTTGAATTTGTGCTTCCATGCTATTTGGATGTGCCACCAGAAAGTAATGATAAGGGCATATTGAAGATGAGGTTGGCTATTGTGGGACATGATAGAAGAGAGATGCTTAGAGGTGAACATTCTATCAAAGTTGACAAATAGCCAGTTCTTGTATAGTTGGGTGATTCTATCATCTTCAAAGCAGATCTTAGCTGCAATCAGAGCAAAGGGATGGGCAATGGCAAGATCCTGGATAAGGATATCACTTGTGACTGCATCCAAGCTATGAGCAATGAATCTGGCCTGTCCTATGTATAAATGCAGTAGTCTTGGCATATCAATGAAGGAGGGCCACATGCTGTCCAAATCTCATGAAATTCCATGTGGGCCATATTTGAGTGTTGTAACAAATCATGGCTGTCAACTCTGTACCTCTGCTAGGGGCACTACTGAGCATGCCTGCCCTCAAAAGAAGTAGTTTCTGAAGTCCTGCATAGTCTTGCAACCATCTTTGTAGTTTTGCCTGATTTCAGACTATATAGCTTCTTGTCATGTCTCTCCAAAAAGCCAGCAAAAGCACCTTCATCCCTGACAATAGCATGCACAAGGTGCACATGATTACCAAAGCAAGTGTTTCTTGAATCAGAGAAGAAAGAGTTGCCTGTATGCCTGCATATGGCATGGAAGTCCATCATTTCCAACAGACAGACTCAGCCATACCTGGTCCGTCAGCAGCCTTATGAGCACCCATGCACTCCCTGTGTATGCATAGTTGAGTGCACACTCAAGGATTGCAATCATCTCCAGCTTGAACAGATTGACCATGTACTATAACCCTCTGTCAGTGCAGGTTCATGTTTCTTCCATAAATGCTTGATGAGACAGGTGAGAGGATATGTGCATATCAGAAAAGGTCTGGGACCACCTGTCATAACATGGTGAAGTCAGTGAATGGACACAGTGATTACAATACCAACATTCACTTGCTGGGCAGTGTGAAAACTGAAAATGTAAAACAAGAGGACCTACATCCTTCTTGAGTGGAGAAGTGTCTCATTGCCACTGATGATTTTGACATCAGACATATTCAAGTTGTGCTACTACTAGTGGTTGGGGTAGTGTGGGCTCAGTCATGGTGCCAGTGGATTGAGAATTGTGGATTGTGGATTTGATTGAAGCAGTGAACAAATGTTCAGTTGGTCAGACATGAATTTGAAAGCTATAGTGGTGGTTACACTCAGGCAAGGCACTCAATGGCAGAGGGTGGCAGTGAGATCTGAGTTTATTCTATTGGAGGGCAGTCTGACAACTCAGACTTGGGCCTGGACTTGGAGGGAGAATGGTAGACTTACTACTAATGGTAGTAGCACTTAGCAGTACTACTAGTGGCAGTACTGGTACCACTGCCACATTTATGTCACATTGCAGTGACCCCTGAATGCAAAGTGTGATGAGTATCATATGTGGACCTATCTAACCAGCCAGTGGGGTAAGATCCAAAGCATACATAGATGTGCCTGGATTGTGCCAAACTTGGAAGCAGCAGGAGCTGGGGTCTGGGCTGGATAGGAGTGATCTAATGTCAAATTGAGCCACTGTATGGAACTTCAACTTAATTGCAATTTCTGTTGTGTCCAAGTCATGGTGCCCTTCAAGTTGCTGCCACCTGCTGGCACACCAAATTCAATTCAATTGATTGCAGCCAGCTAGTGAAATCATGAGTCATGATGATGGAGAGAGCCTGATGTAGAATACTTTAGTAGTCACTAAAGTAGAGGTAAACTAATGTGGTGCAATGTAATAATTGCTTGTGTAAGTAATAGTCCTAATATGGAATATAATATCCAACACTCCTGCTCAAACATGAGAGGTTAAAATATAGCTGTAGATGTTTCATTTGTCCTAATGGATAAAAGGTAAAAATCAAATAAAAGTATACCAAATTTATTAAATGAATGACTTCATAGTCCATATAGCAGTGTATGCACAGATATATGAGGTATGTGCATGTTGCATCCAAGCAATGCCCAAATTAGGCAAGGTGTACCTCAGCTAGCTCTTCTGCTATTGTAGCTGGTGCAGTCACCATTGATGCCCTTGTCCTCATATCTTGCACCTTGGGGATACCTCCTCAGCTTCTATTAGGAAATGGCAGGGGTATGGGTAACCTGCGTGGGTCCTAGGTATGGGTACAACTTGGATATGGATGGGGGTATGCC
>JBBPQV010000124.1:0-38443 GCA_038092675.1 Boletus rufocinnamomeus
GCAATATGCAACATTCCAACATTTTTGCAGGCCCCACAATGGGACCTACCCAAAGTCAATGCATTATGGCATTTATGCATTACTACCATATGCATTATGAGCATTTCTACTGTACAATCATTTCATGAACAGTCTCGGACTCTCCAGGACTACTTTGACGAGATCATCTTGGTCAAGGGATTCGCAATATCACAGCCGGATCAGATCACGGATGATCGATTGATCACCGTGACACTCCCATTTCACGAAGTGACCTCGTCGTGTACGCGGGCCCAATTTCAAAAGGAAACAAACATTCCCGTTTGCAGTGACGCCTACTAAACGTGCCAGGGACTCGTATGCTTCGGATGTCTAGAGCCTCGGGGGCACGCAGTACCTCAAGCTGATACCTCCAGCCAGCCCTCGAACGCCAAGCTCGAAGCGATGACATAAATGTGTTGTCGTTCTAAATGTCTTGAGCACGCTTACTTGACTCGAGCCTCTGCGAAGCAGCACTTGGATCTTGATCCACTCCGTAACGCCGAAGTCGATCTCTCCGGTGTGTATCTGAAGAGCCAAAATCATCAATTCGTGCTTGTTTCTGGGGTTACAACCCTCTTTGGGGGTACCTGCACGCGGATAGAATCATAGTGTTGATTTCAAACGAAGGTGAGGACTAGTAACCAAGCAAATAATGGTCGCACTGAAGGGTATTGATCAGCCTGAGCGAAATAGGAGGCAATCTGATTGCCGAACGTCCTGCGAAAGCGTCACACCACACCCTCTTGCTGTATGATATCGTTGCTGACGTGGGTTGCTTTTTCTGTCAGTCTTACTAGACGCGTCTTGCCGCCACCGGCTGCTGGTGAAGGATATGTAAGATCAACAGTTCACCCGCACAAAATTACTAAACAAAGATGCACCAATCGTGATGATGGGCTTGACCAAGTACGATGGCAACCACTAAATATAAGACCTTGATCATGGACGACTTCGAATCTCATATCCCTCTGACAACCAAGAATCAATAAATGGCCCCAGTTACAACTTACCAACAGACGCACCACTTTCAAGGAATCTCTCAAAGGACTCGGAGCATACAACATCTAGGTGAAGAAATTTGCGCCGAGCCCTCCAACAACTAGACCCTTTCGTCTGGCCAGACAACAATGTTTGATGACAGCCAAACGATCGAGGCACGAGTCGTCTCTTTGAATGGAGGTATCTTGCTCAAGACCCTCATGTTGTCCTTGGAATCTCACGTCCTCGCCAACATGAAGCCGGGTCTTCCTTTAAGTGCTTCCAAGCCAAATTCGACGATGATTCGTTCCTCGACGACATGGTCAGATTAGTTACAAGATCGGAGATACGAAGTACTTCGTTTGTTTGGCTGCTGGATCTTTCGCTTGCTTAAATCCTTTCCTCACAGGATCGGCGGTAACGGTGTCGCGGTCGTCATGCGTTCCGAGAATCCTGCTTTCCAGGTCGAGGATCACTTACACGGATTCTACCATGGGTGTAGTAACTCATCCAGAAGCCTGTGCCAACCTTGATCCATAGCATTCGAGGAGTACTCGGTTCAGATAAATACCGAAGCCTTCAGTAAGATAGACAACAAGTATGGGCTCCCTTGGAGTGTCTTCGTGGGGATAGCCGGGATGCCTGATAAGTCGCTTAGCCCATCCGCTGGCAACACAGTGGGTGACGGGCTCATTTTTCAACAGGCCGCACCACATACTTTGGCTGGAAAGAGCATTCCCATGCAAAGAAAGTGAGCTTGTTCTGTCCGCCACCTTCCCCTCGTCGCTCGTATCGCGTATCGCGCAAGGAGAAGTAGCATTCGTAACCAGCGGAGCTGGTGCGGCTGAATCGTATGCATGATTCGGACGTAGCGTCCACGAGATCGATCATTGACCACGTTATTCTTTAGCATCGTGATTCAGCCCGCCAAGAGGGACGGCATGAAAGTCATTGCATCTGCTGGCCCGGGTGACAAGATCCAATTCTTGAGAGAGCTGGGTGCCGACGTCGCATTCAACTACAAGACAACGAAGACGTCTGGGGTTTGGGCAAAGGAAGGCCCCATTAACGTGCACGTCGTGCTGTTTTTCGAATGCTGTACGATGTACCTGACTGGATTTGTAGCTCCTGGGACAATGTGGGCGGGGAAAGCCTGGAAGCTGCGCTGGACGCAGCGGCGAAGTATGCCCGATTCATCGTAAATTTGGTACTCATGACTTTTGCTCTATCCCTGCTCGTATATCACAGGAATGCGGAACGAGTTATGGATATTCTGGCAATATCTAACCAATTCGGGTTCGTTCTTTGTTTGTATTTGACCTTCGACCGTGACCCAACAAAGCCTTGCCAACCTGACAGCCTAGAACTTGATGAACATCATCCGAAAGGAAATCCCGTTTAATTGGATACATCTCGACCTTCCTCATCCCGAAGTATATGAAACCTTTTTTGGAAGAAGTGCCTGCTTTGCTCGCATCGAGAGAGCTGACTTATAGGGATGATCGATGATGTCATGAGGGGACTGGAGAATGCCAAGGTAGCGTTCGACAGTTTCCTCAAGGGGTGTTTATTGGAAAGAGTGTTGTGGTCGTGGCAGACGAGTAGTCCCTATAGGGCCCTCACGTCCTAGCATAGCTCCTATAATGTGCCTATCAGTTTATGTATTCGAATAACATTACTTGCAGAACGGAAGACACTTGAAATCCGCTCGGCAAGCCCAATCGACGATGAGAGACTGGCTTCAGCCAACCGCCGAGTACGGACCCGAGTTCGATGTTGTAAACGATCCCATAAAACACACGCCAAGATTTATCATCCTTGGCGATAAGCACATGCCACTGAGCGCTGAGCGCTGATGGGCCGATGTAGATCTCTATGGTTATTGATGAGACGAGCCCCGCGGTATAGACGGGTGGCTGGGAGTAGGCAACCGTCAGAGTTTCGGCATTTAATGTAGAACGAACTCGAAAATGGGAGCAACTCCGAGCACCGCCTTCTAACTCTCTTCGCATTCCCAAGCACTCTGAATAAGTCTGCAAGTAGGATGGTGAGTACTCGGTGAGTGGCCGGACCGGCAAATTAAGGATCAAAAGTAGACTACACTCACGTGACCTGCTATTGCCCTTTTTGCCCACTCGAGGTGTAGTTACTGCAACTGCGCGAGTGCTTGACTGTGAACGACGATGAACACTACATATCCTATATTATCTTCACGACTATATAGCCCACATGTGCGCTCGCAGTGTGGCACATGCAGTGCCTCGTTGGAGTTCCCCGTACCCTCGCCGACACCTTCTCCAGGAACCCTACTCCGCGTCCGGTGCGTCCAATGTCAAACTGTATACCAACATGTGTTCTATCCGGTACAACTACCGCCTGGCGTATCCGTTTCTTCCACGTCACACACACCTAATGGTTCAAATTCCACCCCTGCTGCCGCACGGAAAGGTCGGAAGATTGGCACACAAGAGAAACCCTTGGAGACTGGGTACTATGATCTCCTCGGTATCCCAATAGACGCGACTACAGAGGACGTCAAGAAAGCGTACCGTAAGCATTCTGTGCCAATTCCTTGCGCTGCCCCTACGTGATCCTCATCTCACGTTGACATCCAGGACGGTTGGCTATTAAACATCACCCTGACAAGAATCCGGACGATCCGCATGCCGAGGAGCGTTTTAAAGAGATTGCAATTGCTTACCAGACGCTTTCAGATCCAGCACTCCGCAAAAAGTACAACGAGTTCGGTCCAAAGGAGAGTGCACCCGAAGGTGGTTTCGTCGATCCCGAGGAGGTTTTCGGTGCAATATTTGGTGGCGATCGATTCTTGCCCATCATCGGTCAGATCAGCTTGGCTAGAGATATGAAGACAGCTCTACAAGAAGCCGACGAAGCTGAAGCGGAGGATGGTAAAGAAGTGAAGCGTGATGCCAAGGGCAAAGAAATCCTAACAGAAGAGGAGAAGGCACGGAAAGAAGAGAAGGAGAGGAAAGCTGCCGCTGAGGTAAGTTGACTCCTCCCGACCCTTGCTGCAACTTCCAATAACTTTGTCAGAAAGCCGAAGCTCGTGCCGAGCGAGTACAAAAGCTGTCAGTGCATATCTTAACTGGTCATCTTATCCTGTTCTCATTTTTGACAGCGTGGAGAACTTGGAGCGCAAACTTAGCATCTTTACAGAATCAGCTATGGGCCCCGATGATCCAGAAGTATCCAGAAGTTGGCGCACGATCTGTCAGCTTGAAGCAGAGTATGTCTTCTTATTTTCGAATATATCTAACACGACGAGCCCTCCATCAGTGAGCTCAGGAAGGAGTCGTATGGTGTTGAACTATTGCATGCGATCGGCTTTGTCTACGCATCTAAGGCGAAACACTTCCTAGCCACCAGCCAGACCTTCTTCGGTGTTGGTGGTTGGTTGCACAACGTACAAGGAAAGTATCATGTGTTCAGCGAGACGTAAGTGTCCTGGCACTGTCTTATACAAGGATTCTTATCGCCAACAGGGTGTCGACACTTCGTTCGGCTATCGAACTGAAGAGTGTTTTCGATCAAATCCAAGCCGCCGAGAAGGCGGGAAACCTGGCGCCTGAGGAGAAAAAGCGTCTGGAGGAACAAGCTGCCGAGAAGGGTCTACAAGCCCTTTTCAAGGTCTGTCGATCTTTTTGATCTCGTAGCTCATCCCTCAACGGCTCTTACTAGGGGACAAAACTCGAAATAGAGTCTGTCTTGCGTGAGACTTGTGATCGCGTACTAGAAGATACGACCGTTTCTCGCAGCAAAGCCACCCTTCGTGCCGTTGCACTGCAGATTATCGGTGAGGCGTATATGACTGTGAAGAAAGATTCGGATAGCAACGCGCCGGACGAGAGCGAATACGTGAGAGTGGACACGAGGACGAGTCGCGAGAGAGATCGCCAGCGAGCAGCCTAGTCACATCTCCTCATACCTCTATGCTATACCGTGTTCTTGCCCTTGGAGCAAATCACATTTTAATACGTGTCCCCGCTAGCAAGCCCTCACTCCGGCGTCTCAACAGACATTGCCAGTCCCCTCGTCCCACAACTGGGGGAGGTGAGCCAAAGAAGTAGAAGAACGAGAAGAGTCCCGACCAGTCATCCAGAAAATAAGCAAAAGAAGGTAGTACGATTGCAAGCAAAGTCGGTCCTCCTTGCCAGCGAAGTGGATATCGAGGGGTTATTGCTCGCTCGGGGAAACTCCCCGTGTCGATTCTGGCGTACGAGTGATTGCCAATTAATTACATAATTATGAATCGAATTTTACATTGTAAAACTTTGGACAGTGCAACGAGCAAGCAACGGAAGATAGTCTCTGTCATCTGCCGCCCCATCGACTCTACGCGAAACAGGCGAGGTCACAGGCACACTGGTCAACGGGCTCGGTTGAGATCTACGGTGAAACTGACAAGACTGCGACTACGGTATCTTGGATGATACGTACGCGAGGCGTCTATCAAAGTTGCGAGCCTCAAACACTAGTTACATGTTCACCTCTTACGTGTTGCGGCTTTGACAGCAACACGAACGCCAGACGTGTCTAATTAGTCTGGCGACCAGACCGTTCTATGAGGCAAGCCGTCGATAGACGGACTGCCTCATCGGGATCGACGGCAGCCTCATAGACGCGGCTGGTTACCAGACTAGTGTCTAATCTACATAGCTATTGATAGACTCCCTAGTTACGTGCACGACCCGGTGAAGTAAAGTGCGGAAGCTTTGATCGACAAGCACGTCAATTCTCCGGGATCAATTATACCACCGGGGCCCATCTGAATGCTCGTGAAACACCCGAACAGTTTGCGGATCGGACTGAGCAAGAAATGTCTCTTTTATTGATAATGGATCGTCCACAAAAATCCCTATCTAAGGAGTACAATAAGAAAAGAAAATGTTTTGAAGACACGGAAAGGTCCTGTCAGCCGACAATTGGAACAACCCACTCTGTACATGGCGGCTCACCACGGCATACATCTAGATACGGAAGAGGTCAGGGAACCCCTCCGTAAAGAAAAAGAAAACAAGTGAGACGGAACAACAGAGCAATAACAAAACAAATACACAATAAAGAGAGCAACAGGAACGACTGGCCCCGCATTCATGGTTGCGAGTGAACCCGTAACAATAATTAAACACGCCAACGATGGCAGCGCGCGATTATTTCTCAGAATTAGCGAAGCTCGAGTTCTTTGGTGTGAAACCTCCTGCATCTTGAGAGTCGATGGAGATCTCCGAATGTCTATGGCGGACCTGGAAGGGGTATTCTGCGGGGATATCGATCTCCTTACTGTACGTACGACCGAGAAGGTATTTGCTGCAGCGACATCAGAGGGATGAAAAATGCAAGTATATCCTGAACTTACACCCATGAGGGAATGATCCCGCCAGGAGGGATGACCCATGGTTCTGATGCATCGTAATTGGGGGGTGATATATGACCGTCGGTCATTTTGCGCACGATCCAGACGAAGCCATTAAGAATGACGTAAGTCGCAACGCCTACGATGACACCATACGCAATGCTGCAAGACCTCAGTCATACATCTAATGCTTTGAACAAGAACTTACTTGAATGACAGCGGAATAATAAGGATCGTCAGGAAGGCTGGGAGTGCATCACCGATGTAATCCCAGTTGATATCACGAACATTGCGGATCATGAGGGAGCCGACGATGACGAGAGCACCCCCCGTAGCCCAAGGGGGGATGGAGGCGAATATAGGAGCAAAGAAGATGGACACAAAGAACAGAAGGCCAGTCACAATCGCGGTAATACCGGTCTTCCCACCCTCTGCAAGCGTGGTTGAGCAAGGTCGAATGCAACAAATGAGCTGACGTACCTGCAATACCTGTCGCAGACTCAATGAAAGCCGTGACAGGGCTGGTGCCAACAAGAGCACCCATAGAGATTGAGAAAGCATCAACACAGTAGGCGATAGTAGAGTTTTCGAAGTCAAGAGTGACCGGGTCTCGTAGTCCAGCGAATTTGGCCATAGAGTATAGGGTACCAGTGGTATCTGCAATGTTTTGTTAAGTCAACGTAATGGTAAACTTATGATTGATCTCACCCAAAATGTCGACATAGAGGAAGGTGATAAGAGCGTACCAAACCTTGCCTTTACCATAGTTATACTAGCGTTCCCTTATTAGTAACGGTGGCCTAGATAAGCGGGAACATGCTTACATCTAGAGCATTGCCAATATACTTCAGCGGGTGCCATGTGACAACCTGCTTGAAGAAATCGAAGAGTTGGTCGCCAGTAGAGTCATGGGGGAAGTATGTCACGGGGGTGGATCGGGGCCACGAAATGATGGATGTAATAAAGATCCCTATGAGGATCGAGCCCTTGACACGGTACATCATCAACAATACGGTTAAGATGCTTTGACGCAGACACAAGTAAGTGACAAATTCAATGAGTCGAGAAAGGAAGTTGCGTACCCGCCTGTGAAGACACCTAACCACATGGTAGGACTTTGCAACACTGCCGTTCCACAGTAATATGGAAGGTCTGGGCTGATCCAATCTAAAATCGGTAAGATTTGATGAGACTAGATGGAAAGAAAATGCAGAAATGGATAGCGTACCGTTTGAATTACATCCTCCCAAACCTACCAAGTTAGTCGTGTCCCCTCCAATGATGTTTAAACCACCAGACGCTGCACATGAACGTTAATACTTCCTTAGCAGTGCGGGAGAAAAAAAGATATACTTAGGCCGATGAATCTAGATGAAGAAATTGAAGTCCATTAGCTCCTTAGACTAAACGGAATTAAAGTTGCAAGAGACACGTACGCAATGTAAATACCGATTCCGGCACCCACGGCAAGAACGAGCGATTGCGGCATGATGCGCGCCAGCCATTGACGCAAACCGAGTAATGACAGGATAAAAAATACCCAACTATGGGGAAGCAATTAGTCGTCAACGTTCGGAGAATTCTGGGGATTTTGACGCGCACCCTTCTAAGAAGATGGCAGCAAGGGCTTCTCGGTATGTTATAAACCCACTTCCGTGGTAACCGACGACAGAGTATGTGAACTGGATTACGTAACCACCCAGGATCCGGTCAGATGGCAAGCGGCCGGAGATCGGAGAGACGACGTACGTAGGCATTCAGTCCCATGCCAGGAGCCATACCCACAGGAAGGTTGGCAAGTGCACCCATGAGGACTGAGGCGAGGGCGGAAACGGCTGCAGTGCTGGTTATGAGATCCTGCTTGATCTCCTGGACACATGCGAGATAAGTATCATCTGTTGCACAGTTGTTGGGGCCGTTGCAGACACAGGTTCCTCCCGAGTCGGACACGATCGAGGCGTTGACGGAAATCTGTGATATTTGCGAATGAGACTTTTATTTTCTTCCCTTTTGGAAAGGACGAAAAGCTCACGATGTACGCCATGGCAGCCTGTTTCAATTGAAGGGAAAGCGTCAAGATTAGACTTGGTGAAACGAAAGAGTGTGCACACCCAAGTTGTTATACCCGCACGGATATCTGTCTATGACGCGTTGTTAGCCCGTGCGCATGGGACGAAGGACAGGCGACACACCATAAATCGCGAGCCTTCTCGTTCGCGAGGATGACCGGACCCCTCAAGGCGAAACCATCGTCCAATCGCCGAATCGGCGACCTGGCAGAAGATGAGAGGTGCAGGCAATGCGAGAGGAAAGAGGAGATACCTGGGCGTTGAGTCTGTCTGCGAAGGTGAGGGTCATACTATGGAACAAGGAAAACGAATGTGGAGGAGGGAAAAAATATATAACGAATGTTGAGACGTAGACCCCGGTGGGAGAAGAACCGTGCAAGACCTCGAAGGAGAGGGCTGACCCGAGAAACTGGCTTGGTCAGGGTGAATATTAGTACCATATGTCGGCAATGACAGATTCAGCAGTTACATCAACAATCTCAGATTCACACGTAGCATGGCATCGCCTGGGAGATAAAACGTAAATTAAGTCTTGTTTCCACCTTAATACCAAGTTTTTTTGTTCCTCATTCCGGTCACACCATCCCGTCCCCCCATCACTTGGGCCCTGCCAAATGAGTGGACAGCATCCTTTGTGCAGACAGATGGCCACAGAGGAAAATACAGCTAGTCAGCATCGCGTTCCAGTTCCAGCGCTCACGACCGGTTGACATATCTGTCCAACCGAACAGAACCGAATGACTGAGTGATTGAATGGTCGCAACGCTTTGCTCATCGAATTATGTACTACTTTAGCGAGCCAATAGTCCGGATTCCCACTGGCAGCTGCGCCTTGTCCAATCAGATGGCAATTGTTAACATTCGTCATACTTGGTCGAAACTGCCTCGTTGCTCGAGTAGATAGTCTTATCAACCATGTGTCACTGCCTTTTCGAGGGGTCGGACCCATTCACCACAGAATCATGTCCGACCATTCCACCACAGCAAGAGAAAAACAAACACTTGAATTTTCAACTGGTAAGCAAGGTTTCCGCCCTACTTACCTGATTCTGATGATTTCGTTATGCCGCCCCACTGGCAGTCGTTACCGAGGGCTTATGAGTCTGACGTTTGGCAGAGCAACCAGCCAAATATTTGCACGTCTGATCCCCCCCTGATACTGTAGTGACATCGCCCTCAATTTGTCCCGGATTCTATGTAACGGGTTATTCTGGTCACCAGACTAGTACTTCCATGTGCCCCATGCTGGAGGCGATTCTGGAGCTTGGCCTGGGCCCTGGCAGGCGCTCTGGTCAACCAGCCTATCCATTTCAAGCCGCCTCGACTTTCGAAACTTGGTTGAGACCACCCTTGGACTATACTTGAGACGCCTGTGGATTTCTTTTGGATTGCATCGGCCATTCCGCTGTATAGACAAAGGGATTGTATAATTGGGGAAAATGAACCGACGCTGCTTGCCTACCTATCGCCGACGAATCACGTCGGGAAAAGAGCATCATTCTATACTCTTTGTATGTAATCAATGTAATCCATCGATGTCCCACCTTCATATCGATATCTCGCTATTGTTTCTCAAGCGTTGGGGATAGAGGGCAAAGATCCCATATTCGTAGCCCACAGAGGCACATTAAATTCAATTCGACGGAGCGAGTAAAATATCGACACAAAACTGGCAACATTGCAAGGGGGATACTTACGGCCTTCTAGGTTGCATCTGGAATGTTGTTAGAACTTAGACTGAACTTTGATCAAGAATGCCATTGTTGGTAACCTCAACGTCATCGACCAGTTCAAATCCGACATAGTCCGGTCGGAACTACGTCTTCTGATCTCGAAGTTTTACTAGGTCTGCTTTGGGGAGACTAGGTCGGAACGAATCAGAAGTGTTTGCTGTGCATCCAGCCAAAGATGCCTCCCCCCGAACCGCTATGCGTATCACTTACACCACTATAATTATGGCCTCTCTCAGTGGCGATGAACGCAACGGGAACTTAGAGGCTATCTCCACCTGTGGGTTTATGACTCCCAGATTTCAGGGGCTATCGGTTGTCAACTCTGTCAGATTCACGCTTGCTGCAGCGTCAAGGTTGGAATTATTCGGCGGCTCCAAGACTCTCTGACGACGCAGTGTGATCATACGGTTGCTGTAGCGGATATGTCTCACTTAATGGCAGACTGTAATATTTTGGATAGCCGTGGTAACACCGCTTCACCCCCGGATTCGGTACGCTGGATGTACGGAATGTGAGAGGGATATTGTGCTTGTGATATGCGGTAAATAGTAGCTTTGGAAGTGGGAGGCACCAGTGGGGATAGCTTCAGAGTTCCCGAGGAAGCGGGATACAAAGGAGTCCCCCAACGTGAAGAGAGTTCTCGAACCTTTGGACCAGTGACTTGGTAAACAATCAGCCATACATCGTCACCGACAAGTGAGAGGCTCGGATGGACTTACATTACACAGCAAACTCAACGTTAGCGGGGAGCAAAAGGCACATGCGAATGCGCGGACGAAGGGAGGTGGGCCGCAGTGCATGGACTACACCAAGGCCTTCACCGTACAACATCTCGTTTTGATACAGAGACAGACTGGCATGTCTTTGTACATTGGTAGGGCGAAGGCACGTGTAGAATGGGATTCCCTGGCCTTCTTGCATTGCTGCAAAGGAAGGGTGGAGAATCTTCATCACGTCATGTAAGCTCCCGCGGTGAAGCCATGAGCCAAAGACGTGGATGCCTTGCAGTCACTGAGTCAGTGCTGGCTGAAGTGGCTGACTAGATCCAGCTGGGGCCCAACAGCGCAACAGCGGTGTTCGACATCGGTGACAATGAGACTTTAGCGCAAGACGTCCTTTACCAGTGCCTACCTAAGGACAGAGGGCAAGTGGTGTGGTCGAAGTGGCTGATCTGAATCAAAGCTATTCGTAGCGCTCACGTGGCAAAGCCAGTGGCCACGCGCCGAGTATGGACCAGCAGGCGTAACACTCTTGTTCAGCCCATCCACCGTTTCCCTCCGCCATTTCTCATCGCTCAACATGTCTCACTCGATCCCACTCCAAAAAATGCCCCTCGCAGCACTGCTACTTTGCAGCTAGTACCGAGAGGTTCTCCCAGTCGGATACGTTAAATAAAGCACGTAGGAAGACAGGGATCAGGGCAAGGTAACTGTTCGCAGTGGGCTCAAAAGATTCTAGCGCTCACTTCTGTTCTAGCTACCCACAGGACAATGCCTTAGAGTGGTACTTTTTTTTGTTAATCACATCCATGACCCTCGTTATGGCACTACCGCATCCTCCCGATGGCGGGCGATGAGCAGACACACCCCACGAACCCGGATGCAGGCAAAAATGATGCAATCGCGGCATATACACAGCTCATCGATGGAATTTAGTATTGAACTGACATGACACACTTGACTGTGAGAGGTTCCGCATCCATCGAGTGGATTTCAGAACTAACTGTACACGACATTGCACAGCCTTTGGATGACGACGTGCACCTCGTTGACGTTCGAATTATTTCATCATCATCCACTGTACTCGGTGTTTCTTCAGCCTGTTTAGACAACAGTGTTCGGATGGCGTGAGATGACACCGTTGTACTCTTCAGCCTCAGCCCTGTCGGGCTGCAATGAAGTAGTAAGGTTCTATTCCTAATTGGTGTCATGCGTTGCTTATTGGACACATTGTGCAGATGAGGCATGATGTATGCTCGAGCCTTGGTCATTGCCTGCAAACCGAATGGCGAATTTGCCGCTCTAAATCTACCACGTCGACCTGTGGTAGGCTTTGCCCAGTGCACCACTATATCAGTACTTGGTCGAGAATGACACAAAGGGTCGAGATATCATAGTCGTAGTAGTTAGTATTTTCGTTTAGATTTTCCTCGCATTTTTTTCCGTCTCATGCACGCCCAAGGTAAGTAATCAGGGCGGGTTGTGTTTGTGGCCAAACACCGGCATACGGCGGCGTGCTATTTGTCAGATCACCCTTTTATTGTCTCGGCCCGAAAGTGGGTTTTCGGCCAATTTTCCGACTCCAGCGCCGCCGCTGCCACCGACAACGACAACCCCTCCCCACTGTTTTCTGCTATCCGTCAATTCTTCTTTTTCTCTAAACGCTCTCCATGATATGCCCCGCAACCATAATTTGGGTACTTCCGCCCTGCGAAACCGCAACCGAGTCACAAATAAGACTCGTCTTAAAGTCGTCCATGGTAACATCGATGCGGATGCCTTGTCGTTCGACGAGGACGAGGAAAAGGCCAGAATCGTCAGTACGGCTGGCGTGGATGCTGAGGACGCCAACGTGAGTCCCCTTTGTGCACGTCGTGCGTTGCGTCGTCCTTGTTGAACACACCGACGTGTCGCTTTCTGATTGGCTGATACCGTGAGAAATCGATTATCGATGGCTGACTAATTTCACAGGAGCACCACCTGCAAGCGGTGCTTTCCGCGGCATCGCAGCGCCACCAGTCCGTGGGACGTTCCACACGGGGAGCAACTGACAAAGTCACTTCTGTTCCCGCTGCGTATATCCCCACGCCGGACTCGACCGGTCTGGTCGATAACTATGCCGAGCTTTACCCCTCCAGCCGATGGACGCAACCGGATGCGTATGTACGCTCTTCCGAAACAGTGGAAGAGGCTCTCTGTAGCGGCCTCATAGATTCGTTCACGTATTACATGGATGAGCGTGACAAGGAATGGCTCGACCGCAACAACGAAGAGGCTCGCGGAGAGGGAACTAGCGTACAAGGCGCGGTCTCCGCATCGGGTGCTACCACACGTTCTTACCCGCAGCGAAGCGCAAAAGCGAAGGGCAAGGAGCCAGAGTCTGCCCAAGTTGTCGCGATCACGGAAGACGAGTTTGAACTAGTAATGGGTATCTTCGAGAAGGTAACCCATGATAAGACTGAATTTCTGCATCACGTATGTCAATTGGCCTAAAGCGGATGAACTATGTACTGATTAACGATTTGGCTTCAGGGCTTGGAGTCCGGAATGGCCTTTCCTCCCTTCTCGGACTATCAAGATATTTTTTCATCCCCGCTACCTCCCTCCGTGTTTGCCAGCTTTATTATGCCAATCTGGATACCACCACCAGCGCAGTTACTACGTTTGGCGAAGGTGATCTATCCGTACTGGAGAGAACGCCGGATTGAAAGAGGGGGCTACCGGATAATTCCAATTCTTAACGTATGTATCCGCCCATACTTCATCCTATCTGTCTGACATATATCTAGTTCGACGAGGCAGACGTTATCAACGAATCCTACATATGCTTCCGCCGTCGCGAAATCAAGTCGGTACGAAAGACACGAGCATCGCAGGCAACATCTTCGGACAAACTTTTGCGTTTACAATCCGAGCTCGCACAGTCGTTGGAACTCGCCAAGACACTTGTGACCCGCGAAAATCTGAAGAAAGAAAATGTGCAGCAAGCTGTGCAAGTCTGGGAGAAAAGGCTCGAATTCGCAGAGCTAAAGCGCAAGTTCCCTGCCCTGGGAACCAAGGAGGACGAGGAACTGTTGCACGAGAAAGAGCGGGTTGCAAAGAAGCCGAGAGTAGAATCGACAAAGTATGATAGCGTATTCCACGCTCCTTGGATGATGATTGACCCCCCTTACAGCCGCATCACCGGCCTGAAGATCCGCACCAGAGAGAGCGGCGACTCTGGTACCCCTTCTCTCCAGACCGAAGCCGCCATCCGTCCTCGAGAGCGTCTCACCCTCATCAACGCCGCGATTGAACGCGATCTTACACGGCGCAAAGAAAGGGATCATGGCTACGAAGACATCCTCGAGGTACGGCTTAGATCGACCCCCTTGTTTTGCAGGGATTCTGACGAAATGTGTTTCAGAACCCGTACCAGCGTCCGTCACTCCCCTACACCCGCCGTTATTGGAAAGCCGTCCCTCCTTCTGCACGACCATCAGGGTCATCGTCGCCGGACACTGATGTGGAGGAGAGGGGATTTGAACACCTCCGTTACCTTCGTCGTCGTATAACGCGGTCCGGCAACACTATGGTTGATCGACGTGATGCATTCTCCCGAAGACATGGTTTCTCACCGACACCACATCAGCCCCACCGCAGATTTGGTCGGCCCCTGGAAGAGGGTTTTGACGGGAATGATGAAGATATGCGGAGGTTGCGGGAGCGGTGGCGATTTGATGAAGAGGATGACCCGCCAGTGGCACCAGAAGGCATCGATGAACAGGACCGCGTCCTCGTCGACGACTTTTCTCCCAAATACCTTCGTCACATGATGACGCTACTTACCGAGGCAGACCAACAACACATCAACAATGACGCGACACTGGTGCTCGTTTCAACGGAAGGTCGTCAGCAATCAGTCCTTCCGTTTAGGACTGGTACACAACAGCCGTTCATCCGCAGGGACGCACAAACCCCACGTACGTTCCCGAATGGCATTTCGCAGCTTGCCACATCACGGCAAATGACTTCGGTGCCACTCTCCGCAGTTCCTAATGGGGTCCCTATTGCGATGCAGACGCACATGAAGGCATTGCAGCCTCAGTCCGCTACTCCCCGTATCTCCCACACTGCAGCTTTGCGACCCCCCGGACCACCTCAAATAGTGAATATCCCGGCAATTCCATCGTCTCAGACACCTCCACCGAATGTTACAGCTTTGCCCACTGTATCGGCGAATGGTACCGTTGGCGGTTCTCCATCTCCTGTACCTCCTCCCTCAGACACAGATTCGGTGAAGCTCGTGTCCACACCGAATGGGAATGTCACAAAGGGCGCGACGGCCAACGGAACCAATCAACACGCTCCCGACCCAACCTCCTCCCCCGCCACAGAGTCCCAACAACCTGCACTACCAACTGGTTCGCCAGCGCGCCAGAAAGTGGACGTGCAACAGCCTGTTTCAATCCCGCTCAACGGATACCACATTCCCATCAATGGTTACACGATCCCCAATCCTGCCTACATGCACTCCCGACCACCTAATGGGTTGACCGCACAGCAGATGCAAAACCTGAAACTGGCACTTGCTCAGGATGTCAACGCGGTGATGCATGGTACACAGGGCCGTCCTATTCAAGCACCGTATGTTGGACACTTAGTGCCCAATGGCACTCATTACAACATGCAAATGGCTGCAGGGGCCGCCAACCTGAACCTGAAGCTGGCGTCCGGGCGACAGTGGAGTGGAGTCGCTCCACCGTTGCAGCAAACTGCGTCGCTGGGCAATCAGCAACAAGACACAAATACCGCACCGAGTGTAGGCAGTCCCAATCTCTCTCACGCGACTGCGGGTGCGTTGCCAGCGCGTACACCGTCAGCCAATGGGACCCGAAGTGTCAGCCGGCCAGGGCCAATGGGTTCGTCTGTTGGGCACATGATGCCTGGTGGACAGTATGCCACCCACTCTCTTTCCCCTCGCCTGCAGAATGCCGGATCGTCGCCCCTTCCAAACCCGACGTCTCTCCCTCCACATCAGTCTCCACCACGTCAGCCACTCACACCGACGATGAAGATGGCTTCACCGTCGCTGCAACATCAGCAAGCTGTCCCTAGTTCGCAAGGAGGGTATTAGCTGTGTTATGCCTGGAACCATTTATGTGGTAGTGTAGGGCATGCATATCCGTTTCTTCTTAACCAAAGTTAGTCCGCCGGTTACCTCCCGCCTCACAACTCTAGTCTTGTTTTTGATTACACTATCCACTCTGTTTATGTGCTTTTCAGTTATGTATTTCTCTTCGTACGCTCGCAGAACACGTCAATTGGAAGTCGGAAGATACCAGAATCCGTGAGTACCGTCTGAGCTGAAGCGCGCCGACTCCCACAAGTGATTGTCGGTAAACTTTGCCGCCCGATTTGATATGTCTCTCCACGCGCCACTCGGTAAGGTGGTGCGGACAGTCAATGTCTCTCATCTTCTCGTCACCGTACTAGCCGACTCGAACAAACATGGCCGGCAAAGAAAAGTTCAACTCTGCTCTACACTTCCATCACCCACTTAAAGGTCATACTTCTGTAGAAGCCTGGTCTTCTGCCTAGTCACTCGTTTGTCGAAAGTTTCTCCTCTCTTCTTCTACTACTACTAGTTCTCGACTTTCTCCCCAATGAAGTTCTCTACCATCCTGAGTTTTCTTGCTCTCGCACTCCCCCTTGCTAGCGCGACCCCGTTTCGTAGGCATCACCAGGAAGTAGCCAACCGTGCGCGTGGTGATGTCGATATCCACAAACGATCCTTTACTAATGCACGCTTCACCTTCTACGATGTCGGTTTGTGAGTATCAAAACCATGTCGTCCTGATTCGGTTCTCAACTTTGGCTTTGTCAGGGGTGCTTGTGGGGTCTGGAATAAGCCCAGTGACATGGTGCGTAGCGTCGTCAATCATCACCAGTGCTGGTATTGACAATAAATAACAGATCGTGGCTCTGAATGTCGAGCAGTTCGGACCAGGATACCCTGGTCAATATTGCTTCCAGCCGATCACTATTTCGTATAATGGGGTCACCATTCAGGCGACCATCACTGACAAGGTCCGTTGAACTCTTTGCGTCACATGTTCTCCCCTTATTGTCTTTGGAACAGTGCATGGCATGTCCCTGGGGTGGCCTCGATTTTTCTCGTGGTTTATTCGACGCCTTTGCGTCAGAATCCGTGGGTGTACTCTATGGTGCATGGTGGCTCAACAACGGCGATTAGAAAGACTCGTTCAACCTGGTTGAGATGGAAAGGTGCCCTATGCCTGCTTGTGGGGGCCTAGCAGGGCATCTTGCCCTCAGCGTCGAGCCCACCCGCCAACCAGCGATCATGGACTGTGCACGTTGAAATTCGCCAGTACATATCTACTTGGCAGGGGGGCTTATTCACTCTGCTTTTCGTGTTCATGCAGTCGTCTTCCCTTCCGAGACGAGGTTACTTTTTTTGTTAAAGTTGTGTTATTGATTGGTGTTGGTAATGCACTCTTTATACGTAATACCGTACATTTCACTACTATACCGCGTGTATTGTGCGTGGTAGGACATGCATTTTTGTCGTGACGGACAAATTCTTAGACTTTTTTCTTACCGGAAATGAAAGAGATGACGACCTATTCGATGTGGTTTGCTGTTTGTCGAATGACTTTTCCCGATTCGCGTTAGCCGTTTAGACTTACAACGATCATATCACCCCTGCAGGTCTTGAACCTGCTGTTTTATGGAGTTATTATAGTGACATCGGTGTGTAGACTCATTAGAACATCCAGCGACTCACTTCTGCTCATGAAGTAGTTTCCAAAACGGATGCTAAATTCCAGGCTGCTATATCATCCTGAGTGCCTTACTATATGTACCAAGTCGATGCCCTGACGCCCTGGACTCTGTCTTCAGATTGGCAGCTCATCACCACGCAGTTGACACTCACTATGGTATACTCCTTTTTCTGAAGGCCTTACCTCGTAGACTAGCCCAACTGACTCTCCTTTAAACTTAAACTGACAGCAGCTCTCCTTGAATCACACAGGAATCTACAACTCTTCAGTCACCCCGAGCGGCCAACCGTGGAACACGTACAATTACTGCAACGCTCCCCATGTCAACTCCCAACACTATCCAGAACCTGAAGATCCCGAGGCTACGCTGAAATACCTGAATGTCGTCATTCGTCACCACAAGGTACGATTTCGTTGCTTTCCTTCCAGTGGCATGATCGCTTATTCTTCTGCCTAGCGGACCCCTGATAACTTGTATCCTGACGAACGATCTCTCAACCCCATTTCTGGATGGAATTGTGACGACTTTATCCAACAGGACTACGTAGCCGGGACCGCGCCTGTGTACCACGAGACTGTCATACCTGAATGGCACCCCTTTGCCTCGCAAATTTGGCCGGGCGCCTGCGATGCCGGTCAACTCACGCGCGAGGGTCTAGAGGATGCTATCAGGCACGGGCAGGTCCGTTCCGCTGAATTCATTCCGACTGACTTGTTATCGACCGTCCTGTCTGAATTCACAGGACTTTTGGTCGGTCTATCATGACGCGCTTGGGTTCTTGCAAGTCGTAGATCCTCGGGACGTTTACGTTCGAACGTCCACCGAAGTTCGTACGCACCAGGTCGCAGGTGCGTTCTTGTATGGTATGGACCCGAGCATGATTGGGCGAGGATGGCCGATATATACGCAGCCTCGAAATGTTTGTTTGTTTTCGTCCTTTTTTTTTCGCTCAACGCTCATTGTCCTTTTTACGTTCGCACTCCCGTTTTTTTTTAAAAAAAAAGATTGACTCGCTAGTCCCCAACTATGGGTGTCCGAACGCAGACGCTATCCGTACAGCATATCAATCCGTGCCTGCGTGGACAGATCATCTCGTCCAGTATCAGGATCTTCAGCAAAGATTGGACGACACGCTTGGAACGACGGGTCTGACCGTGTGGAACTCGTGGTGTGCGTATCTGCGTCTCTTGTCACGATGTCAGGCCCGGGAAACCTTTTGAGGTGTCGCACAGATGACCATTTCTTTGATACGTTCAGCTCGCGCACTTGTCACGGCCACCCGCTTCCTTGCAATGCCACTGGCGCATGTGTTTCCCAGGAAGACGCCAATACCGTGTTCGCTCTCGGAGATTGGGAATACGAGTGGGTCGCCGCAAAAATGATATGTCGTCCTCGAGTCTGACGAGCTCGCGAAAGCTATATATGGAATTCGGCGCAGAACGCTTCCACATACACATCACTCACATTCGGTGAGCTGGTCCCGTCCGATGGGGGATTCCTTTTGCATGGACAAACGCTCAGTCGTCGTCCGCATTACCTAGGCGTGTTCTTCACTGAATTGTTACACAACTTCGAACGCTTTCGATCGGGGGGAGAAACCCACAAGTTGAGGTTTTACGTGGGACACGACGGGTCTATGATTCGACTCGCGGCTGGTCTCGGACTTGGGAAGACGTCGAACGGAGGTGCGTTGAGGTGGCCTGCAATGGGTAGCGAGATCATCATGGAGGTGAGTGGACATCACGGTCTGGTGACCTCGTGTTAACTTGTCTAGAAGGTTTGGCGCGGTGCGAGTGGTGGACGGTTTGTCCGCGTTATGCATGAGGGTACACCCGTGCCGAGCCTTCAGTGGGTCCCATTGGGAGAATTCATCGATATGCTGGGCGGTGTCATACCAGAAGATATTTACAGAGCATGCACTGAATGACTACGGGTTGGTCCATGTGCTCAGCGCCAAAAATCCGAAATGGCGTGTGTAGTATGGGATCGTTTACAACATCGAGCTCGGATCGCATCCTCGGCGGTTGGGTGAAGCCAGTCTCTCATCGTTGGGCTTTCGGAGTGGATTTCAGACGTCTTCCGTTCTGCGAATAATATTACTCGAATAGGCATACACATTACAGGAGCCCTGCTAAGATGGGAGAATTATACAAGGTACTACTCGTTTGCCACGACCACGATACTCTTTCCAATAAAAGCGCCTTTGAGGAAACTGTCGAACGCGACCTCGGCATTCTCCAGCCCCCTCGTAGCATCGTCCTTGTAAGTCGGCTCTATCGATGCGAGTAAAGCAGGCACTTCCTCCTCAAAGGTTTTCATATACATACTTCGGGATGAGGGAAGACAGGGTGAATCCATTGAACGAGATTTCCTGTACGATGACGTTCATCAAGTTCTGTCAAGTTGGCAAGGTTTCGTTGAGTCACGGTCGAACGTCAAATAAAAACAAATAACGAACCTGGATTGGGTAGGAATCGCCCAAATATCGTCGTCTTGCAGTTGAATGCGACGTCGGCAACCGGGCCTTTCAAGAATTGGACCTTGTCATCCGAGCCAGCAGATGCAATGACTTTCATGCCGTCCCTCCCGGCGGGCTGAATTACGAGGTTAAAGAATAACGTGTCAATGATCGATCTCGTGGACACTACGTCGGAATAATGCATACAATCCAACTGCACCAGTTCCACTGGTTACGAATGCTACTTCTCCCTACCCGATACACGATATGAGCGACGAGGGGAAGGTGGCGGACGGAACAAGCTCACTTTCTGTGTATGAGAATGCTCTTTCCAGCCAAAGTATGTGGTCTGGCCTGTTGAAAAATGAGCCCGTCAACCCGTGTGTTGTCAATGACGATGGGCTAAACGACTTACCAGGCACCCCGGCTATTCTGACAAAGACACTCCAAAGGAGGCCGTACTTGTTGTCTATCTTGCTGAAGCCTTGGGTATTTGTCTGAACCGAGTACTCCTCGAATGCTATGGATCAAGGTTGGGACGGGCTTTGGGATGAGTTCTACGCTCACGGCAGAATCCATGCAAGTGATCCCCGACCTGGATAGCAGGGTTCCCGGAACGCACAACGACTCTGACACCATAACCTTGGATCCTGCGCGAGAAGGATTACAGCAAGTGAAAGATCTACCAAACAAACACATACGAATCTCCGATTTTGTAGCCAATTCGACCATGTCGTCAACGGACGAAGTATGGTTGAATGTGGATTGGAAGCACTTACAGGAAGACCTGGCCTCATCTTGGCCATGACATAGGGTTCCAAGGACAGTACGAGGGTCTTGAGCAAGATACCTCCATTCAAAGAGACGTTGTCAACGTCGACCGTCTGGCCGCCATCAAATACTGTTGTCTGACCGGGAATGAAAGGGCCTAGTTGTTGGAGGGTTTGGCGTGAAATTTTTCACCTAGATAATGTATGCTCACCTTTGAGGAATTCCTTGAAGATGATGCGTTTGTTGGTAACAGGGGCCATTTATTAATTCTTGGTTGTCCGAGGGATCGAGGGGAGGTTCGACTCGCCGGAAGCTGTCGTCCGTGATGAGGATCTTATATCCAGTTGCTGCTAGCACACTTGGCCGAGTTGTCACGATGCACATCTTCGTTAGTAGTCAATTTTGTGCGGGTCTGACACATTATGAGCTGCCAGTTTGCAAGACACGTCTAGTATAAAAAAAACAACCCACGTCAGCACGACACCATAACTGACGTCATGCTGTATACGGCCGATCCCACACGCATTCCAGCATCATCCACTGGACTGGTGTTGCTTCTGCTCGTGTGCTCGCAGGAGGGAACTGTAAACAACAAGGTTGCTGAAGATGTCGAAGCGGTCGTTACGATTGGGAGGAGAGCCACATTTGGATGAGGGTACCTCGGCCGCAAACACTGTCAGCGAATTGGGGAAACTACCTGGAGTACAGCGATGATGTCGTTTCTCAACTGACAATCTTTGCAAGACGATTGCGTGAACATGCAGTTGTCAATCTGCGGATGGAGCACAGTCGACTTTAAATAATTATCGTTCCTTCCCTCCATGTAATTGTGCAGATTTCTATGCAGTGTTGGAGGTACAGCCCGGGGTAACCAAGAGAAAATGAATATCTAGGATCTAAAACACATTGCGGTGCGACTGAGAACATAAAAAGATATATGGGTCAGCAATAGAAACTAAACGAAGCATGGTACAGACCATAGCCGATAGCCACCCGAGGGTCCACGCGGAAGCTAGTGGAGACCGAGTACAACCACATCATAACGTTGATAGCTTGCCTCCAGATCGTGACAAAACCTTCCTCTGACGCCATCAAATACACAGGAGTCTGCATACTGGAACACGTCTTGTCGAGTCAGGTTGCTGGCTTCGCTGACCACAGCTTTACAACGCTCTCCACTGGCATCGATCGAGAATTTGTAGAGGACGAGAGGATAGTCACTAGGGTCTTGGGACTCTGACAAGGACAGGGTCAGCATACCCCTTCCGTATCCATCGTCGGAGGAGTCCATGAAGATAGTCCGTCTCTGCCCTGGGAGAACAAGGAACTCTTGCGCGTCGACGAACATGGGGAGGACCTCCGTAGATGCCGAGTTTATCGCCGGGATCGTGATGTCAACGCAGAAATAATGAGTCCGCCCGTGACGCGTGTCAGTGCTCAGGAACCGTACGTTGGTCTCCCCCGTTGCCGGGTCGACGACGGCATCGCGGAGGTGGTGAGTGGGCGCATAACAATACTCGACGAGAACTTCATGCGTGAGGCGAAGTTGGCCCATGTCGGCATCATGTGCCGATGGATCTGGAGCGGCGAATATCTGGATGAGAGTCACCGGAGGGTTCCAGTGCCGCCAGGGATGAAAGACGACGATGTGGCCCCCCGAGAGCACGGTGAACCCAGGCCACCACGGGCGGGGCTCCCTGTGGATAACCGCATCCTACGACACCGATGAGGATAAACACAAACTCGACGATAACGGGACTACTCACGAGGCTGGAACTGAACATAGGGAATTTATATGTGGTCCGTGTCCGCGCGTCCATCACCATAGGATCGTAGGGATGCCCAAATAAGCGGTCTATGCCACCATGAAAGAACAGAAAGGGTGCGCTGGCAGACAGAGGGAAGTTCGCATATTCCGGCAAGTCCAACTCAAAGGTCAAAGGACCCAACATTGGGTGTACATCATTTTGTAGCGAA
The DNA here is from genome assembly GCA_038092675.1 of Boletus rufocinnamomeus. Classification (NCBI taxonomy): domain Eukaryota; kingdom Fungi; phylum Basidiomycota; class Agaricomycetes; order Boletales; family Boletaceae; genus Boletus; species Boletus rufocinnamomeus. The sequence continues at coordinate 22,887 of JBBPQV010000124.1, forward strand.
AACTCCAGGAGCTTGCTGGGGAATGGTACAGTCAGGATTGGGAAAGAACGAGGCAAGCAGGAAACAGTGTACGTACATCGGCGTACGCTGGGAAATGGGTTCGTCTACGTGACGTAGAGCGATAAAAACGCGCTCGGCGTCAGGAAACGTCATTGAACAAGCACCAAGTGACGATATGGGTTCTGTGCCCTCCCATAAAAGCCGACCTATACCGGTTTCGAGGTCCTGGGCGAGGAGTTGCTCTCCTTCACACCAAATGAACAATCTCCCAAAGAGAAAGTCGAATGAGGTCGATATCGGAGACGGTTTTGTAGATATCCGTGGACCTTGGACGCGAGAAACAATGCTGATGGGCTGCGAAGTCCATGTATGGGACACACGCGTTGAGTCGACCAATATCCGTTCGAGAAACCGCGTGGATTGCCACAGGAATGGTCCAGATGGACGAGGCAAGCATGAATTGGTATATAACGCCCTCCACAGTCGGGCATCGTGAGCGACGCTGTTGAATTGCTTCGACACCTAGTAAAGATGGATCAGCCTGATGAACGCCTGCGCCCGACAGGCTTCTGGGAGGCGGGTAAGCGCACCGGACGCAGTCGGATGACCTCGCACGGTTTCAAGAAGCGCAAAATGTAAAAGATAATTTCATACGGGAAAAGAATCGTGGATGTGGTCGGGGTTGTACTGACAGAAACTTGCATCTCATTGAGAGGTGTTTTTGGAGTGCAAATGCAACTTATGTACGTGATCGTTTTGCTTATTGAATTCCATGATCACCAACGCTACATCAACTCCCCCCTGCTTCCACGGCGGGCAGGACCCACCGAAATCCAATACCGCCGTAGCAATATTAATGACAACACTGGGAAAACAACTGTGCTCAGGGACTGCTAGTGCCGCCAGTCCTCGTTGCCTTAGAATGTTGTCCTCAGGCACATTGTGCGGTCGTATCATGACACGGCGGTATTCATACAAACCGCGTCCCTAGTTCAGTGGCCGACGCTATCCCTGCCAACGTTTGCCAGTGTCAAGCAACGAAAACCAAAAAACGAGAAGACCAATCTTCGTCTCATTGGTACACCTCTTGGTCTTCCAATAGGTAGACCAAGATAGTCGTTCTTTCTTCCACTCGCCGATGGGTGTACTCGCTTGACCAAAATATTAATATTTTGGCCGAGTCCAATATTTCACCAGATCGGGAACGCCATGGATCTGATCTGTCTCAGACACTTCCAGTGTTTAGTTGTCTCTGCATGGGAATGATTCCAACTAGCAAGCTTCTGAACGCGGACATCGTGTCTCGGGGAGTGCACGATGGTCCTCGCACCCCAATAATTTGCAACCTACTTCCAACTACAGTCTTTCTCGTCCTCTCCTGCGCGCCAACCTTGCAGGAGGTATAGGAGCGGGTTCGGGATGCGCATCTCATTATCGGCTCCTGCCATGACACTTGGGGTAAAGTGCCAGTGATAGAGCGTTTGTCGGTACCAGGATGCTGGCGCCCCTTCGCTCACAATTCGTTGCACTATCCTAGTACAGATCTCCAAAATTCTGATTTGTTTGACTGAACTGCGGGTATGATGTTTACGTTTTGGACGAACCCGGCGCCGCCAAGCTGCTACCAAATTCCACCCATCGTGCGTACTACCCTTTTATTGTCGACCAGCTTCTAATTTCGACCTCCTTTAGCGAGGCATTATGATTGTGTCTGGGGCTGAGCATCATCATCTGCTAGTCCCATTTGCGATGGAGGCCCGCATGCCCTTCAAGTTAACACACCTCTGGGCACGTCGCAGTCGCAACCCACGGATCCATTCGAAAAGACAAAGCAAAGTCGCCGTGCACGCCGCACGGCCCACCGACCTCCAGGATGATACCTTCTCGACCGCTCCACATCATCTCCTTCGCCATCATGCTCTTCACCAAAGTCGTCGTCGTCGCCTACATGCTCTCTGCGGGAGATTACGAGTTTCTCAACGTGAAAAACAGCCAAGAATACATACGAACGCAAAGGGTGAGTCCGCGCGAGCGACGATAGTCTTGTCGATGAGAATTGACGCGAGTTGCTAGAACCGCGTCTTCAAACAACTCACGCTCGCCGTCATCACGTTCCGAGTCAGCCGACACATGCTCAAGCGATCCGTCGTCTCGTTTCTCATCTTCACGATCGTCATCATCAAGCTGCTTACGATCCAGGTCAAGCTCGTCAAGCTTGCTCGGTCCCTTAAGCCTTTCAACGGACCAGTGCGACTCACAGCCTGCATCATGTTGTCAGGGGCGTTTTTCTACCTTAAGCTGGTGGTCGAGGTTTCTTGGGCAGTCTACTACTTGATCAAGCTGTGCAGAAATCCGTCCATAAAGGATACTTGTGTGTTGTTGTTCGGCCTATTACGCTTACTTGACTGGAAATAGATACCGGATGAGAACGGTAAAGCGCATGGTGACCGCTTTGAGAGCTCCCAGCTCTCAGAATAAGTTATACACTGCACCTGTGGAACCTTGCTTCACGACTTTGGCACTTCGCTAATCACTTGTCCTCGGTCGGGCCGAGACTGCCGAACGATAACACACGAAACCTACGTGAAACCCATCGGGCCCACGATTTTAAGGAGGCCGACATGGAGTGTGCATGAGCGCTATGTTTTATACCGCTACAAGGGAACTACTACGCGGTACGAATTAACACCTATCTTCTAGTGTGGTGCGGTAGTGGCGAGAGTAGCGTATGATTATGGTTGCGATCCGAGTATAAGGTATGAAACCGGTATTGGCGTGACTGATAAGGCTAAAATGGTATCGCCGTTGCAACCGCCAGTGGTCGTGACCAAGAATGGCACGATCGCTCTCGCAAGTAGTAAGTATGTATGCAAGCTGACACATATCAACATCTGCTTCGCGAATGCAGCCCAGGACATCAGACTGCGGGTCCGTGGACGCCGTGTGTGGATCCAGACGAGGAGGAAGAGGTAGTAGAGTCGCATTCGCTGTCATCGTCATCCCCTCGAGGTCGGGACATCACCTCGACAGAGTGCTCCACGTCCTCCAACATTCTCCGAACGAACCCACTCCCAGCGACGCTCGCTACCAAGTCCAAAAAGGTTTGCATCTTGGACCTCTCCTCTTCTAGCTCCGCGTCTGCTAGCCCGGCTTCTACGTACGCGTTTGCCGCGTCCGCTTGAGCTTCTGAGAGGCACATTTCGAGGTGGGCGCGTTGACGCATCACGTCGGCCAGCATTTGATTGAGCCAGGTGGGATCTTCCTCGGTAAGAGGGGGTGGTGGTGGATAGGTAAGTGCCATGATAGGAGGGTCGAGCGTCAAGTTCGATGGCACATTCGGGAGTGGAGCAGGGAATTTCGAAGGGGGAGGAGGGGCGAATTTCGGGATCCAACACCCGTCCGGTGGGGGCGGGGGAAATTGCTCAAAAGGCCATTCGACAGGATCAATGACACTTTGGAAACGAGCTTCTTGAGCTTGAGAACGTTCGATCACTGGAGACACCGAGGAGGACATTTCAGAAATGTAAGATAGGTAGTGGTCAGAAAGTAAAGAGTTCAATGGTCTTTGGTCAACTTACGGTTTGATCTGTCTATGTTCTCTAAACGGTAGTGTCCAGTGTGGACCTGGCTGACTTTCAAGTTGGGTGGGTCTAAATATCAGATCTATTGTTCTGTACGTCTCGAAGGCTTCTCCATTGTTCTGCTTCCGTTCTGATTGGATTTAGAGCTCGCAATTGGGTAGAGAAAATATCCACATGTCATGTCGAGCACAGCTGAGACACTCAGCCGGTCACCATGCAAAATTAAAAACCTGTCATCCAGTAAAAGTATGTACTCACCTGTAGGCAGACCGACAGTCCACAGCAGGCTGGGTCACAACAGCAACTGCTCGGATAGATTTCTTCAGTATTCCACTGTATGTTGACCATTGCTCAGGTACTGCGTGCGCGTTTCGTGCTGGAAGCCCGCAGTTTCGAAGGGCAATTGTCCAATTAAAGGCAACGGTGACTCGGTAGTATTATGATGCACAGATACGCGCCTGGAGATAACCGGTCCGCATTTCGCATCACTCAGTTGCCTACTTTGTCACCCAGGCCTTGATATCAAGTCGTTTTCACGGATTCGGAAACCCTCGCCAAGCGTGACATCATGAGCGCGTGATTGACCCTGGGTGAGCCTTTTCGGCTAATGGAAGCTTGGAGCGGAGTTTACACAAAAGGAAAGCTGCAGAAGCGACGCGGTTACGCACGAATTTGGAGTGGGAGCCTGAGGAATCTTCAAACAGCTGAAATCTCAACCAATTCATTAGCGGCCATGAATGAAGCAGAATCGGTCGTTCGGGAACCTCTTGATTCATCGCTCCAATCATGTTTGTCCTCTCTAGAGGCTCGAAACTGTTGGCTCGCCAGGTTGTAAAGCCAAAAATACGACCCGGGCTCTCGGGCACTGAACATATCGACGCCATGAATAGGTGAGTCTAGTCTGGGTTACGCGGGTAATCTGTCCCGTTGTTGCATCCGAGGAACAGGGTGCATCTGATGTCATGTGTAACGCCAGGCCCCCAGTCGCATGTACCCTCATTTATTTAAACCCACCTCGTGCACTTTTTCTCATCCTGTCCTGCCCTCTTTTTCCACTAAACAATGTTGCCTATCTCCAGATGCATGGGGGGTACCACCCGCCCAAGAGACTTGCGTGTCATTACCAGGTCCAGAGGCAGCCACTTGGAGAGACTCAAACCCGACCAGTCCCTCCCTCCAGACACGTATGCAATACGTTTCGTGTACCTTGATTGCTGATAACCTTTAAAATGCGACAGTCCTCCATTCGCGGAGCGCGTTCCCGGTTCCTCCCGCGGATCTGATTCTCCCCAAGTGCTTCAAAGGTCGTTCAAAGACCCAGGTGAAGCGGTGGATGCCACGCAGTGGCCACCTCAACAAACCCAGAAATCCATCCAGGGTTCTGAGGGACGACGCGCAGCATTGCTGTGCGAGATAAGCGCGGCGCCACTCAATAATATGGAAGCCCACCCTTTTGGGAACGTTCAGCCACGTAGTTCACCCGTTTCTCATATCGATGCTTCCCTTTTTGCCCGCTCGGCCCCTCCGCTCTCGTTTGCGTCTCAGCAGAGCCGCGGTTTTCATACGTCCTCGCGTGTCCCCTACGACTCAACTTCCTACAATGTGACTGACGTCCCTGATTTCTTCGTCAAGTACAAAGAACACCGCGCCACTTCCTCAGGCTTGGTGAGCCCGGTCCCCGGTTTTTCAGGTCGTTACGAACGACTTACTCTTTACTTTCCAGGAAGCGCATGAACGCAAACACGAAGAGTTGGGATTAATGCCGTCCCTTGCCGATTCGATCCTTTTGGGTGATGTTATTGCCAGTACACGTCGTTTGAAGGCCAAGATCCCCGTCGAACACCAGGCTGCTGGGGGGCACGTCATTCATCCATCCGGCTTTGTTGTTCCCGGCCCGGGGCACACCAGCACTTCTGACGTCGCACGTGCCAAGGAGAAAGAGCGTAACGAGATGAAAGATCGCGCGGTACAAACAGCGGCCGTCGCTCATCGCGTTCTCGAGTCCGACTTTGAACAAGTTGACGCTACGACTCTCCCCTCCCTACACAAGGTACCCTTCGAGGTACGCGAACCGGACGGGACTATCAAGCATCCCAGCGGGTTCGTGCCGCCAACACCTGCCCACAAGTTCAGGTACACCGTCGACACCAATGTGCTCAGGGACCGCAAGGTTTCTGCCGTGCGACAGAAGTTTAGACAACCATCTCCAACCCGCGCAGTTTTAAGGGCCGTGCACACCGCTTCGGCACCGCAGGCTTCCGGAGACGTTTAGGGTGGCATCTGGCTAAGAAGGGAAAGCGTTCAATGTGTATGAATTGCATGATTAGGAGATGATCGGCCCGGGTCACGGGTATTATGCATGATGACGGTGGATATGATCCTACCTCGTCGTTCGAGCTTCTCCGAGTCGATGAAGATGGCCCAGTATTAACCTGTATCATAGTTTTCCCGTCATTCTTTTCCAATACCATCGCACAGTTGCCAGTTATGTAACTTCCATATGAAGTATCATAGAGTGTGTTCTGCTCCGGAGAGCTCGCAAGACCTGCACACTGTCGTATGCCTCATGTTTCAAATTTCATCGCCTTCGGGCGCCACAAAGGTACTTACATAATGCTGCTCTCCGATCGGAGTCCATCCCGTTTCAGAACATACTTCCAAAATTAGAGACGTTCGGAGTCTGAGTCTGGGAAATTCTACCGGGCGGGTTCGCTTCGTCTCACAAGTGCTGTCGTTTCACTGAGCCCGTCGTCTTACAATTTCACGAAACACCGTTTGTTCGCTGATATATATATCGTCCAGACGGTTGCAGTGAGCCACAGTACTTACCAAACTGGGCGATCTCGGCCAGAGGTGTCCACTGGTATGCCGAAAAAAATTATGAATTCTGCAAATATTTAAATGGGCCTAGAATGACCATTGACCACAGATCTAGTCTGTGTTGAGCACTTGAGACCGGACGAGTTCCTACAAGTACATATATAAATATAAATATATCGCAAGCGTGCGCGTCAAGCTACCAACACGACGGATTGAATTACTTGAATAGCGTGAGCGAGCAAGAAGCGGTAACGAAGAAAAAATGGGTATCACAAGTTGAAACAACCGCGTTGAGACGTCGTCAGGGACATGACACGACCCACCGGGTAAAATCGCACGGCGAAAATATCTCACAACTCCTGCACGACCCGATTCGAAAACCAAGTCACATACGCAGCCTTGGGCAGGACGACGGGCACTTTGACCTGTCCGAGGTTGTTACTGCCTTCGTCGAGTTTCAGTTGGCGAAAGTCGCTAAACGTCCCGGATTGGACGAGTCGGATGGTCGGCTTGCGGAATAACTCGTGTGTGAGGGCCCAGGCGATGTTGGTGTTTGATCGGGTCAGTTCGTCGAGCACGTGTTCCGTCGCGCGTGCGAGGTCAGAGACTTGGAGCAGAAAGAGACGGGATTCCGTGGGCGAGAGACACAAAAGGGTGGGATGGAAACCATACCTTGGTCGCCTGCGAGCTCGACAAAGAATCCGATCGTGGCAGGGAGACGTCGATCGTCGATCGTTGCGGTCCAATCGACGACTTTGACGAGAACAGTCGGAGCTATGGAGGACATGGCAACCCTCAACTCTTTCTCGGTGACCATGAAATCTGGGAAACGGATGGTCACGCTGTCGAGGGGGAGGTGGTCAGTCAGCGGAACACATTGTAGGGGTTGTACAAGAATGCTCACTTGCGGCGCTCGACGAATTGGATGATGGGAACGCCATCTGTTGGGTCAAATCCAGAGATCTCGACCACGTCGCCGAGACGATATCGCCAAAGGCCGTCTTGGGTTGTCAACACGAGTTCATATCGTTTTCCCAGCTGAACCTCCCACTACGAGATACTAATCAGCAAGGAGCCTCATCTCACGAGGAGTACTCACAAGTTGTACGAGGGCAATGATTGAATCGCTCTTGCTGATATCCAAAAACTCGATGATGTTTGTGCTACTTGGCTTGAACTGGTTCAACTCGAGTGGGTTGTAAGGCGACCCAATCCAGACCTCTGTGCTTCCATAACCACGAGCACGTATGTCTGTGTTGGGACCCAGGAACCACTGAGCCTGTACAGGAGCAGTGAGGGGAGCAAGGCAAGATGCCCGGACGATAAACGCACCAACGGGATAGATGATGCGAACGAGCCACTGGCGATAGCAGTGACTGAACGCAAGTTCGGCCAAGCGTGACTACACCACTCTGGTCGAGAAGACGGACGACCGAGACTACGCAGCTCTGCCGCACGTCCAGGGTCCGGAAAGATGTTCGACTATGTAGTCAAGGTTCAGATTTCCATGTGCATTTCGATAGCAGATGCTCACCTCCAAGTAATGCCGAACTTCTGCTATCCCGTCCAAATCTGGGATAGTACCGGTCGCGATACAGTCCATCACCACGTCGAACTCCATGTCGAGGTGGCGTATCATGTCCACAAACGTACTGAGGAACGCCATGGACATGGTCTCGAGGGACCTGTTACCGACTGCAAATAGCACATGTATGAGAAGAAAAGAGCGCCACTTCTTTATGAATCCAGTGGCATACGGTGCAGCGTGGTCGAGTACTGCGAAGGTGACTAGTCAGCACAACATGGAGATTGGGTAATTTGCGTCATACTGAATGTTGACATTTTTTCATCGTCCTTCTCAGGGTCCAGATACAAGCGCATCCTCCGGGTCACGACTGTCCCACAGGTTAGGTAGACTGTGGTGACGGGACAATTGTCTTCATCCTCGACGTTCATTTGATCATACCCGAGATACCATACGTATGCCGTAGTGCGTCTCCGGAGAGGATCAAAGGTATCCCACGATCCAGTATCTGAGGACCTAATTTTCGACAAACGATTGTATTTGGGAAAGGTTTTCGGAAGACCACCGGACGTGGAACTGGACTCGGCAAGATAATCCGGTATTCCAGGGGCAAACAAGTTGATTATAGCACTTGCTTTACATGGTTTTTCGAAAAACCTTGCAAGGAATGGTGCATATGAGTCATAGGTCGTGAAATGAACCGTGTTTCGAAATGATTCGGAAAGGACGTGATCATCTATTCCATCGACAAGGCCAACCGTCACATGACGAAATTCAGTGAGCTCGGATGCGGTCTGAGCGAATTGAGTGTTGCAATTAGCCTTGATTATCCGGGATCGAAGCTCGTCGGTTCGCCACCTCAGCTGCTCAGAGAGTGAGAACGGGTTAGAGAGAAGGAGATCTGGGAGATGCATGAGCAGGACGTGTCGGTATCCGACAGAACCTACCTGAACCTTAAGTAGCTGGGTTGGTACCGAAATGCTGTCCTGAAGTTCGGCAATTATGAACGACAAAGCCCAGGTCAATGATCTGGAACCGAACAAGAAAATCGGCTTGGCGGTCTTCCCGCTCTACTCGCTTCGCTTGAGCGGGGAAATAAGTCAACCATTGCATGCAAGTCAAGGTTGAGACATAGTTCCGCGTGCTGACTCGACAAATCCGCAGAGTCGAATATTGTATATGGACCTTCCTCAAACACAGGGTCACCGTCCGAGCTTGGAGCTGAGATCCATTTTCTTGGTAGGCGGTAGAGCTGTCTAAAGTTATGTAAGTCTGACTTCATCTCCTGTAAGATGACACTCCGAAGTTTCAAGTGGACCGCGGGTCGGCACCATGCTGTACCGAAGTGGTCAGGGTGTGATGAACAGGTAATACACACAGCTTTGCCAATGCCACAGCCCGCTATCAAATGGGGGTGGGCTTGAAGGGGTGCAAGCTGTAGTTGTCAAGGCAGAGGCGGCGCGCTGACAGTCAAAATACATACCAACGTCATGGTATTAGTTCATTCCATACGAATATTGCCCGTTTGTTGATATCTGCTCTGTCTCTTGCTTTTGATGGTTGGATTCACGGTACCTGAATCTTCGGTATCGCCTCATGAGCATACTCCATGGGTTCTGTGACACTGGAAGGTCTTTCCCGCACATTGCTGATATAGGTTGGAGAGACGAATCCTAGGCGACTAAACCTGTAGGGGAGCGTAAGAAAATAATTAAATTAATTCGCGCGCAGCGCGAGGAGTAAAATAAGAATTCGTCGCGAGAGCGAGCGCCGAGAGCTGTGGAAAGGACCTACCATAAAAGGGACTCGTATACATGGTGGCTCGTGCACGAGTGCACGTGACTTGATTACAGCATATAACACGCCAATCAACGCAGACGCGCCGTTTACTCTAAACAACCACCACCAACATCTCAAAGGTTCAGTCACATCACCCAAGTTATATACTTTAACACCAATGTCTGGACGTGGAAAGGGTGGAAAGGGTCTCGGAAAGTAAGTTGCGGCTCTTTGTATTGGGTGACCCACACTGACCGGTGACGTAGGGGAGGTGCTAAGCGCCACCGCAAGATCCTTCGTGACAACATACAAGGTATCACAAAGCCTGTATGTATTGCCCCCCTTCTTCTTAGCTATGTCTGACTCCTGTCTGAACTTTCCAGGCCATTCGTCGTCTCGCTCGTCGTGGTGGTGTAAAGCGTATCTCTGGTCTTATCTATGAGGAGACCCGTGGTGTTTTGAAGATTTTCCTTGAGAACGTGAGTCATAGCTCGGATAGTTGTCTCGGTTCCGCTCTGACTCCGCATACCAGGTCATCCGTGACTCGGTCACATACACTGAACACGCCAAGAGGTGAGAAAATGACTCTAGCCTTTTACATGCTGTGCACGGTCTAACCCTGCTGGCGTAGGAAAACCGTTACTGCCCTTGATGTTGTGTATGCCCTCAAGCGTTCGGGCCGTACCCTCTATGGTTTCGGTGCCTAAAACCGTCACTGTATCATGCGTGGCCGAGTGGCCCGCTCACATTATCTTCGAATCGTGAATGTTTGACACGTTATTCTCTGTCCTCTATGACTATTTTATTTGTACATTACGAATATGGTTACGATGCTATGTCGATGCTGTATGAGACGATTCGTTCTGGGAATCACGAAATCACGCCCTTCCATCCTCGACAAAACCAGTAGCCCTCTGCCGACTCGGCCCTGCTAGAGGTTGGTTTGATGTAATGGACAGCATGGAAGTTAGGCTCCAGCAAATGTTTCCGGAACTGTTGCAGTAATGGATGGGAAAAGTGTTTAAGCCTAGATTTCACAATACGTCAGTAACAACCATGATGCATGGTATCCTGACCTACAACAGTGTCCCCCCTCTGTGTCCTTTTGTCGCTACATGCAGATTATCCTTTGCAAAGTCGAATACCGATTGACATATATCGAGGCTGCTCTCCACATCTCGGGTCTTATATCCTGAGAAATTAGCAGCCATGTCAGAGAGGATGATGTCTGCCATCCCAAAAGGATTCTCGGGGGTGCTAAGCGCAACTTTGACCGCGGCCCCCGCTTGGGGAGTCAAGAAGTCCATCTGTATGGTGTGCACGCCCGGTATCGGCGTCATAGGCAACAAATCGACGGACACGATGACGCCTCTCCCGCGCTTTGAACTGCATGAACTCAACGCGTTGATATTCGTTTCGGTCCCGGGTACGGGTCCTGATTTGAATCTATAGTCATACGTGACGTCTGAATCATCCCAGTTCGGCGCGGCAGTGTCGATCCACCCGAGTTTTTCTGCGACAACTTGGCTCCATCCTCCTGGAGCTGCACCGAGGTCGACAACGGCGCGGATATCTTTCTTGGATAGAAAGGAACCCCAGGCGGCGTTGAGCTCGAGAAGTTTGAAGGCGGAACGGGAACGGTAGGCATTGGGAGATGCGTTGCGTTGTTTCACGTACGGGTCACGAGATTGTCGGGAGAGCCATGAACGAGAGGCGGAGGTGAGTTTTTTATGGAGAATGGGAGAAGGGCGGAAGGACATTTTCGGGAAGCGGAAGAGGTGGAGCGTTGGCGTTGTTTGGATCGGAAGGTCTTGCCAAACAACCGTCCCGAATCGGGACCCTCCGATACAGAACGAGATACTGTAACTATAGCGGCTTTACCTGGGGGTGTTCCCAATGCCAGCTACAACATTGGTACCGGGATACAAACAAGTCGAATCCTTTGGACCCGATGAGGATTACCTCGAGGAGGAGGAAGAGGTCTCATACGTCACCCTTGATCTAGGCGTGGTAGAACCCACCTTGCTCCCGAGCACTTCTACGTACAGATTGATCGTGAGTGTAGGCCCACATGTTCACGGCGCTGACGACGACCAAGAAAAATGAAAGGGTCTGGATACACCAACGCCTTTCTTACAGCTCTCCGGCTCGATATTCAAGGGCCGCCATGACACGCTTCTCGGCACGGAGCTCCTATTCACAGAAGAAAAAAGTACGCATAACGGACGTCTAATCCTCCTTTGGTCCTCGACACTGAACAAAACTGGCAGACGACACGCAGCCAAACAAGCGTTCTTTGGCTCATATTGGCTCTACTGAACAACGCATCCGCTTCAAGGAAGTAGAACTCAAAGAAAAGGCACGACCCGAACCGATGCCTTCTGAGCCTAATGCACCGAGTCTCCTCGAAGAAGTGGCGTCCATGTATGTGGACGCGGAGTCGGACAAGATAACCTCTCAGGCTGCTTCCTCTGGCCAATTCGAGCAGCCTAGTAGTCAAGGTGTGACTGCGTCTCCGCGCAAGAGGAAGAAAGGATCGAGAAAGGGAAAAGAACGCGCGGTGGATATGAACGAGGAAGATGTTATGGACACCACCTAAGTCTTGGATCTCACCATGGACGTGTCGCCCGACAGAGGTAATTTAATTGTCCTGTTAACGCGTGGACCGCTTCAGTCGGTGTGACTCGCGATAAGCTGTTGTTTCTTGCAACAACTTTTGTCTGATATGTTTCCTTTCCAAGATCACGCGTGAATTCAATACGGTCTCTGGCAAGGAGGGGTTCCTGATATCACTGTTTTTGTGTTGTACGTAACTTTAAGGGTTCATAGTGCCACTCGATACAAACAGAGCCAAACGGGGACCATGAAAAGTAGCGAGTTTGTTTTCGCCGTTTGCTCGCGTCGCCATCGAGAAAGCACTTGCACGTTTCACAGCCATGTCTTCTTCCCCAGCACCTTTTTCAGCAGACGGCATTGGCATTGCAAACCTCCCTAACCAGGTTCGTACTCACCCATCTCTGCCAATCTATTAGACGTTGAACACCCCATGTCGCGTTGCTTCGCCTTTGCGCTCTAATAGAGGCACAAAATCGTCGCCAAGCATGGTGCCCACTTCACCATGATGGTAGTTGGTGCGCCCCATCATTTTGTCGCGTTTGGCCCACGTTGAATGTTTTCCGGACAATGCAGGTGAATCTGGTCTCGGCAAGACCACCCTCGTCAACACGCTCTTCACCACTGAGTTGTCTCCCGCCAAGAACTACCACAGGCGTCACCACAAGCAGCTCGACAAGCTGACCGAAGTCGAGATCATCAAGGCAGAGCTTGAGGAGAAGCAATTCAAAGTCAAGCTCACTGTCATCGACACTCCGGGATTCGGGGACTATGTCAACAACCGTGACTCTTGGTCCCCAATCGTCGATTTCATCGATGACCAGCACGAGGCCTACATGAGACAGGAACAACAGCCTCAGCGCGAGGATAAGACCGACCTCAGGGTTCATTGTTGCCTGTACTTCATCAGGGCCACTGGACACACGTGAGTTTGTTCAGTGTTTCTGTCATCCTATCATAAAAACTCATACACATTCGACCTCCAAGTTTGAAGCCTCTCGACATTGAGATCATGAAGCGTCTTGGCACGCGTGTCAATCTCATCCCCGTCATCGCCAAGGCCGACACCCTCACCCAAAACGATCTGTTCGTTTTCAAGCAGCGCATCCGGGAGGTCATCACCGCACAAGGGATCCGTATCTATCAGCCCCCTGTTGAGAACGACGACGAGGCCGCTGCAGAGCACGCTCGTATGCTTGCCGAAGCCATGCCGTTTTCTATCATCGGCTCGACTGAGGACGTACAAACCCCTGACGGGCGTGTGGTGAAGGGTCGTGAGTACCTTTGGGGTGTTGCGGAGGTCGAGAACGAGAACCACTGCGATTTCCGCAAGTTGCGCTCGCTTCTGATTAGGACGCACATGCTGGACTTGATTTCGACTACCGAAGAGCTCCACTACGAGAACTACAGACAACAACAGATGGAGACAAGGAAATTCGGGGAGCCAAAGGTCAAGAAAGTGGACAACCCCAAATTCAAGGACGAAGAGGAACAACTCCGCAAGCGTTTCACCGAGCAAGTCAAGGCCGAGGAGGCGCGTTTCAGACAGTGGGAACAACATGTATGTGACGGTTGCTTTGCGATGAAACTCGACTAATATGATTTCCCACAGCTGATCGCGGAGCGGGACCGTCTCAACAAGGATTTGGAGATGGCGCACAGCGCCATCAAACAGCTGGAGTCGGAGCTCGACAATCTTCAAGCTGGCTATGGTCGCGGAAGTGCCAGAAGATAAGCATTGTCTTGCGACGCGTACTGTGTATCGCCGGGTTGGAACTCTTTTCTACATTGGCCAAAAAACACATGACTGCGTATACCCCCCTCGTCTTACATTCGTTTCTGTTCCAGCTCTAGTCTTGAAAGTTGATACTCGTACTTTTGCTTTCTCGCCTAGTCCCTAGTCCGTACGCATAAACGCTCATTTAGTGGACTTGTTTTTCTATGTTTCTTTCCTGATGTTCACTTGGTGCTATACATGTTTCGTGAATGGACTGAATTCGATCGTAACCGTGCCGTGCCTCATGCTGCATGCGACAGATCATCTGCATGAGCCCTTATCCAAGTAGTAAGTACAATAATTCTGAAGGAATCAAGACCCAATCAGTAGACAGTATCGATACTAGTGAGAACTAGTGAGAACTAGCATATATTTATTTTTGCATGGATTATAAGTATTCCCATCCACATCCACTCCATCCACATCCTCGGCTTTGCGTGCGTCACTGAGATAGACGCGACGAACCTAGCAAGACCCCGTACATTGCATGTATGCGCGGTAGTTCTGCACTTCGGACCTCATGGACTTTTTCCTTGCGTTGGCGGCTTTGAAGGCGCGGAGAGATGGGACGCCCAAGGTGATGCCAGACTGTGCATTCAGCGTCGACGGTGGGTTTTCCTATGGCGTCCATCTCGACTTGGAGACGTCCAAAATCAGCGCGCTGATCGATGTCTGTCCCAATAGATGAACTCTGGATGAACTCCTTGTTCTATTGATCTGATTCAGAACAAGAACAAGAACAAGAAGCCTGAGGCCTGAGGGGTCAGTTGCCTCTTGATATTCGCGTATAGTGCTGGTTTACTCTCTCGCCCTTGGCGATCACTGTCCACAACGAAAAAAGACCCCGCGAGAGGTACGCCTGCGATGCAAAAGACAAGCTTGTCCGCAGCGGCATCCCGAGCGAGCCCATTCGCTCGATGACTACCACATGTTTCTTGGGTAAACATTCTGGTATTAGTCGAAGCAACCAAGTACTTGTACAGCAGTCGATATCCCCTCACCACCCTCCACCATATCAACCCCACTCTCGTCCAATCTCTCACCTGCATCCATCGGCCGTCCACCCAGCCACAGCGACCCCCCCGTCCACTCCAATGCCTTCACAATATCCAAACTCTCACCGAGCGGAATCACCCACGGATGTGATGGCGTCTCACACGTCATGTCCACCTCCTTTCTCAATACCCGTTCCACGTCCACCGCCGAAAAGAACGCCACGCCTTGTGGTAAATCATCCATGCCCAACTTGAACGCAAATAAACATCGCGTCCACACGTTCGCAATTTGCGGGGCCGGCGCGGCGCGGTACTTGTCCGCCTCGGAAACGAAGTACAGTAGTTCGTCGTGCACCGAAAGGAGGAAACGCGCATCAATGTCGGTAAGATGGTCCATCGCGACGAGCAAGAGATAGAGATAGTCCACCCCGGACGATTGGACGACCCAGTTGATCCGCGACGCCATG